>ML827179.1:0-23178 GCA_009831015.1 Picea engelmannii | reverse complement strand
TTATGTCGGCTTTAGGCCATTAGTTGTAATTATACCTCCTAGTCTCCTATATATACCAAGGAGACATTTTCATTTTGAATCATCTTGTACTTGAACATTTAAGTGGGGTAAAAGGAGGTTTCCCTCTCAAAGAGGCTTATTATATGAAATTATCTCTTTTTCAAGGCGTTAAGTACTTTTTCTGAGGTTTTTCCTTCTATATTGATGTTTGGTTCCTAACACATTCATGATATTTAGTTCAAAATACAAGGTATAGAACAATTATAAAATATACCAGGCATGATGCAACTGCTGAGAGGGGTGATCGTTTCCACCCAACCGTAGGCTCAGTGACTCCAAACGGATTTACCACTAGCCACCCCCGAGTTAGACCACGATGCTTTGAGGTTCAGTCTCCTGTTTCCAACTCGAAAAAAAATCAAGGACGAAGGTTACTCTCCTTCTCTTGATACAGGAAAACAATCCAGGATGAAGGTTACTCTCCTTCTCTTGATATTCTAAACTTCCTGCATTTCCAGGGTTTCTCTAGTCTCTTTCGCGATCCCCGTTGCGCACATTGCTCTCTGCCTTACCACATTTCCTCTCTTGCCAATTTCTGTCTGCAAGGTTGCGTGTGGCACGAATTCTGCCATCCATGGTCAGGTCTGAGGGATGTTACGGATGGACGGTTCACCCCCATCCCCTCATTAACTCTTAAGGAGCCTCCCCACCTACCAATCTGACGAGAAATCCATTCCAGGATTAGAGAGCTGCTTTGGTTTGTGAGCAACTATAAACTAGTACAGTACTGGCTCGGTGGAAGTTAACACAACCATTCTAGGTCCCTTCCACCATCTCTCATTAGCCATCGTGGTCTCTTTTTAGAACATCCCTCTCCCAACAGTCATGCAACACATAGTCATAACATAATTTACATTCATCGAACTTTTATACAAAGGTCCATCAAGTCAAACATTCACATCTTTGAGTTTGCCATAGTTCTTGACCAATATAGTTATTTTTACAGATTGGGGGAAACAGGGTGTTACAACTTATGCCCCAAATGGACTTCTGTGCATAGATTTATACCCTATGGAAGTAATATTGGTGTCGAAATTTTACCCTCACTGTTTTGGCTGTAACTTTCTCATATGAGCTTTGTTTCATGAACCGTTTAGCTCGTTGGATAACTCTCTTCTAGCTATTTTATTTGAGCTGAAAATATTTTTTTTACCTTGTTACACTCTGTACTTGTGGGTTTTGACTTGATAAAAATGTCATTTAGGGCCTAACAAATGCCCCGCAAGTTAATGACCTTAAAAAATATGAAAATTTGGGAAAATTTCACACAAAATTCACTGTTTTACTACTGTAACAATTCTTTAAATCTCAATCATTGATATCAAATCATGATACAAAAAAACCATTGATCTGGTGTTGTTGGACATCAATAATTAGTATCATCCTTTGAATGCGCAAAACGTTTTTCCAAAGTCACCGATCCAACTGTCAGTCGTCGATCCATTTCCCCAAAACCCGATTTTCAAACAACTCTTAAATCGATCATTGGTGATATTTATTCATGAATGAAAAAATCTCTACTAAATCTGTCGATACATGACCACCAGCCCATCGGTGATCAACGATCCCCAATGACTGTCGAATGCTTTCCCAAATCGGTCGATTTGATCATTGACCACTTCTATTGGTTGGCGTGGCATGATATGTGGATTTTGACGTGGCATGCCACATCATCCTGAGGTGTCAACTTGGGTGACTTGGCATGACACATAGATGATGATGTAGAATGAAACATGGATGATGAAATCATCATTCTCTTTCCTCCATCGACCATCGACCAATTCTCTTGGACAACCTGAACACCTTGCTGACTTCAGTTGATGTCGAATCATCGATGCATCAGCCATCAACGAATTCTCTTTCTTGATTCGAACACTTCACCAAAATCAACCGACACCAAACCATTATCACATCATCCATCGATGATGTTCGTTGGAAATTGAAAATACTTCACCGGATTCAGTCGATCCTTGACCATCGACCATCGACGATTAGAGATGTCTTATGACCAACCCAAATCTTCGTCATTTCAGTCAATTCGTCCATTGACCATCGGTGATTTCTCTTGGTGATTTTCCAACACTTCGCTATACTCGCCGATCTAACCATCGACCGTCAGTGGATTCTATTTTCAAACTTCACACTTAGAAAATTTTAAACCAAAACCCCAATTAATACAAATCGTTGATCTGATCCATTTCACAACCCCTGATTTAATCCCGACTGTTGATCCCATCAACCTTTCAAATGGCCAAATAATTATGAAGTTTTAAATTTATAATGACGAATCCCAACCGTCGATCTAGAGTTCAAAAGAGATCTCAGTCGCCGATCCACCAAACTGCTTGTAACTTTACAAGTGGCCATTAAAACTCAAATTTTGACCATTCCAGGTCGAATTTTGATTTGCAGGTTCACCGCTCTACTCCATTAACCCTCTTAAACTGTCCGAAGTCATTAAAAATCGGATTTCACTCATGGAATTGGGTATTTCTCTCTAAAATCTCCGTTTCCCCCCCAAATCAGTCACAGACAAAATATGCAACAACGAATTTCACCAATTCTCTCCGGTTCAAGCCCATACAAGCCTACTGTTTGAACCAAATATCTAATACCATAATGTAACATCCCCCATCCCATACGAAGGACATTACAATGCATAATATACATAAAAACAAAATTTCTGCTAACTAATTTAATTCATTTACAATTATCTCATTTCCCGTAGCTTTCATCTACAAATTAAAACAGATTTAGCTATTGTCGATAACCACAAAATAGAAGCATCTACATAATGCTAATAATCAACATGAAATGCAACTAAAAAACTCATTACAACAACATATAAATCACTTTCAAATAGACAGAGTTCATGCACAATAATTAAACACATAATATAACACAACAACAAGATAAAACACTTATCTTTTCACAACAATCGTGCAACAAGCTTCTTGGGAGGAACGTTCCCCCCAACTATAGACAGATTGTTCCAAATATCAACAACGACCCACCCACGAATTGAGGCTAGCAATCCACAAAAGAGGGTGGTCTCTCACAATCCACTCACAGCTCATAAAACTCTCAACCCAACTGATATTCTCCTACAACTATCTTGATTTTCCACGAGATCTCTTCCTCTTGACCTGTCCAACCCAAGGAATGCACCATTCATTTATCAATGATAATCCAAGGGATGTTCCATCTATTTATCAGGATTAACCCAAGGAATGTGTCATTCGTTTATTAGGGTCTCTCTGGCACAAGTAGCTAGGAATCTCTTAGCTATAAACTCAAGGGAAACAATTGCTAGGAAAACTATCAACAAACCAACAACAACCACTTGTTGTTTTAGTGAAACTCACACATGAGTTCACTCTTCAATCCTGAAAACTTGGATCTTCATGTTTTTATCTCTCATTCGCTCTAATTATGCTCCAACATGCTCCATAATTCTCCCTCTATGGTTACATCAACTTTAAGCTTCGTTTCTTTCTCTCCCCTTGCTTTCCATGCACAAACTTGACTCCCTAAAACTTGTTGTCCCAACCCATATGAATTTCCTCTCTTTGGCTTGCCTTTCTTGAACCACACTCTTCCCCAAGCTGATTGTAATCAACCCCCATGTTCCCAATAACTTTGGGATGTGACCACTCACACCCACCATCTTACATGTATTCTATGATTGGAGTTGGGAACACTCAATCATAAATGGGAAGGTTCATATACAAATAGCAAATTCAGGAAAATGGGTTAAATTAATATACATGGGTATTTCCCCCTTGGACCCCTCTTGTCCATTATCCTAGACACTCCTCCCTCTTATGGATTAATTCCAACCCCATATCTTTTCCATGTCCCCTTAGAAGTTGTTATCACATTTTTATTAATAAAACAAGGAAATACAATTCACATATTACATCGCTTTGGCCATAGCCATACATTATATCTACACAAGCATTAATTAAACCAGGGATTATAGTGGGGATGTTACAAGAATTAGTTGTAGGAGTTGTTGGAGTAGGGTTTGATTCGACCAAGTATCTCGCCTTGTGGGTCACCGATCATAATTGTACCCAAGAAGGATGGGACTTGGAGAATGTGTAACGATTACAAGGAATTGAACAATATTACACTACAAAATCGATACCCTCTACCAAGGATCGATGATCTATTGGACCAACTGCAACATGCGAAGTACTTCACTAAGTTGGATTCAAAATTAGGATATCACTAGTACGAGTCAAATAAGAAGATACCTCGAAGACTACCTTCAAGACGAGGCAAGGTTTGTATGAGTGGTTGGTTATGCCATTCGGTTTATGTAACGCATTGACTATATTTATGATACTAATGAAAGATGTTTTATTCCCTTATATAGATTCATTTGTTATTGTATTTTTGGATGATATACTAGTTTATAGCACTACCTGGGAGGATCGCATCTCACATCTTATGTAGGTTAGAGACTCTGAAAAATCAATAGCTACTGGCCAATCTCAAGAAATTAGAGTTAGAAGTATTTGGTGTATTTGGGGTATGTGATGGGTGGAGGGGAGCTTAAGATATATCTTGCAAATATGGAGGCCATCATGAAATTGCTAGTTCCTACACATTTCACTGAAGTTAGGATTTTTGTTGGGGAAGCAAAATACTTACGGAAGTTCATAGCTTCATTTTCAATGATAGCTACACCATTCCACACCATAACAACCAATGGTAGGAGTTTCCAGTGGGGGAAGAATCAACAAAAGGCCTTTGATGAGACGAAAATAAATATCAGTTAAGCACTAGTGCTCACACTACCAAACTTGCATAATCCCTTTGAAGTGGAGACATATGCAAGTGGGTATGCCATGGGAGCAGTATTGATGTAGGTAGGAAGGCCCATATGCTATCATTCTAATGTATTTCATGGGGTAGTTCTCAACTACCCTACCTATGACAAGGAGCTCTATGCCTTGGTACAAGCTATCAAAAACTGGAAGCACTATCTGATGGGAAAGGAGACCATCATCCACAAAGATCACCAACTACTATAGTATTTTGACGCCTAGATTAAATGTCATACTTTTATATAAGTTCCTAATTAATTTAGGGAGCAATTGAAGAGTTGTACATTTAATTATCAATATGAGGTCGCATTTTTCTTACAAACTATCATGCACTGTATATGAAAATACAGTGTTGTAGTTTTCCAAGGAGTTACAATACTTTTAACGTCACAAATCAAATTTTTACAAAACTTAATTAAGTTACCAGTTTACACCACTTCTTGGATTTATACTTTGCAGGAAAATAAATGTCACACTTGCAAGGAAAATAAATCACACTTGTAGAAAGTAAATCACACTTTGTGGAGAATAAATCACACTTGCGGAAAGTAAATCACACTTGCTAAAAGTAAATCACACTTGTGGAGACACTGTGGAAAGTAAATCACACTTGCGGAAAGTAAATCACACTTTGTGGAAAATAAATCACACTTGTAAAAAGTAAATCACATTACAGGAAATAAATTACTCTTTTTGGAAAAGGAAATTACGCTAGTACCTAATGGTGACTTTCTCAAGTATGATGGTAACCTTGTCTTGTTGTATCAGTTATGTAATTGCACAGACAATGAAATGTATTAAAAGAATATCATTATTTGATGCATAAGAGAGTGACAAATCATAAAATTGACAGAATATCAATCATAAACTATTAGAGAATAAAACTGTCACAAATATGAAAGAAACCATAGTAGATTAAAATCTTCAAGCAGAGTTGTAAAAACGAAGCTGCAAAAACACGAGTTGCAACAATGTCTACAATCCACAAACTTCTATAAATATGTAGAATTATAATTAACACCCGAGTCACAACATAATTCACAACATAAAGAAACTAAATACTAAGTGTGCCTTAATTATAATTAAATGTTTATGAAACCTGAAACTATAGAAAAATGAAGTAACTATGAAAGGAAATAAAAAACAATGAAACACTAATATTATTCTAATTTACAGGAAGTACCTGACTAAGTAGGGGGCCCTTCCTCATACAAGGAACTAGATTACAAAATCAAAATAACATGAACACTCAACACACCATCATGTGAATGAAAGGAGAAAGAAAATGACATTTTTGAGGTCCTGAGTTTTACAATAAAACTGAGTATTATCACCACAATCATTCCTTGAGCTCAAGGAAAGATGGAGTTTTATAAAATACACTTGATGCCTAAATAAAACAAGGAGACAGATGGACAACCATGAGAATCAAGCTAGTCATCTATTTACATGGAAATTTCCAATTTTTAGAAAAGAGCAGGCATATGATGACTTGGATTAGCTGGGCGAAAATTTATAGGTCAACTGATGCCTCTTTTTGGTTGTCCACTTTCCCTTCATCTCATTTCCATGTGAGGAGCAATATTTGAACGACAATTTTAAGGCTAAATGATGTGTTGGAAAAAATTGTCTCAGACTTGCAACAACAAAACTGCATTTGGAATTGCAGTAACTGTATCATGAACGGAGTTGCAACACTTGTAGAGGAGTTTTCGTTCCTACAAGAGTTGCAACCACTGTATTTTCTCATGTAGCATAAAATTAGCATATGGGGGAAGATTCATACCTTGGTGAAAAGTGAGACAAATTGGACGAGAATGGTATCAAGAGAGGATGAACAATGGAAAAATGGTACTAAATAAGTGTTGAAAACATGCCAATTTAGCCACCCATCATTTCCCCTAGCTAGAAATTGTTGTATGTCCCTATGCAACCAACAATTAGTCAGGGTTAGAGAAATCGAGATGTCCATGGAGGTTTTTTATACTACAGTCAACTTCCCCTCCTTCCACTAGATGACTACATTCCTCCTTTTCATTTATGCTAGGCCCCGATGTAATTTCTTTATCATCTATTTGTCCCTGCTCTATTTCAGTCTGAGTAGCTTCATTTATCAACATAAAATCTATGGTTTGGACAACCACTTCTTATTTCCTTGGTTTGAGAGGTCGATTAATTTGTTTCTAATTAGTGTATTATTAATTTTCACATTAACTACTTGACTTCTAGGGTCTGAGTATTTGGCTGTGAGAACTCCCCCCATCATTAAAACTGACAGTTTACCCATAACATGGACAATTTGAGGATCCTTTAATTTTCCATTAGGTTTCCTTAAGAAAAATTCCTGTACCAATTTCGAATAAATAAGCACATCATTTATGTATTGAAATGACGATATTTAACCACACAGATTCTTAAGTTCCCCAAAGAAGTCAAACTCATCTTGAGTAAGAGGTTTCTCTAGGTTTAATCTTTCTTGATAGGGTGGGTTTTGAATTTCAGGGTGGGCATTATCAACTTTCAAAGGTTCCTAAGATTTTTTCATTTCTAATTCTTCATTCTAGACGTCCTCATTTAGATATCCAATATGGATACGAGGTTGGTCCTTGGTTAATGTTGTACTAGATCAAAGTTAGATATCATTGCAGTCCAAGGAAGATATGTGATAGGTAGGGTAGGAAGCAAGTCTAGAAAATTGTGATGGTTGGCCTATCCTTCTGTTATTAGGGTTAGGGATGGGATGTGCAAGTAGTTTTGGTCTAGGAGGGGATTATGTGGATGCCTACATCTGAGGAGGGGGATGAAGTTGCATGGGTGGATGTTTCATAGGATGTTGAGGGCCTCCTAAAGTGGGATTTATCCACCCATGTTTTCATAGCTGGTTTGGAGGAGGAGGAGCCACCCATTTTTGTGTTGGCATACCCCATGGTTGGGAAGCATATTTCATGGAAGGATTAGTCCAATATGAATTGAAATACTGATATTGGTCTTGAATCATACCTTGAGTTCTGGGTTTCCAAGGTCACTTCTAAGAGAAAAATCATAACTTCTCCAGTTCCTTAGCTTTCTGATAGATAACCTTCAATCCTGGTAAGGATGGACAACTTAAATTAGAATGGTCCTCATTTCATATTTCACAAACCTTGATTTGATCCAACTAACATTCTTTCCATGGGTGCATCATTCTGTACTTTGGGCAAAAGATGGCCAAATCTTGTTCTGTCTCTTCTCTCTTCTTCTTCATTTGCAGTGTGTCCAATTGGGAGCTCAGGAAACTAAGTATATAAATCTTGAATTCCTCCAACATGTTCCCAATATATTCTCTTGTAACTCCACCTCCAAAAATATTTTGAGTTCTTTCCAGTATATCTCTTGGTCCTTTTCCTTCTTTTGAAGTGTCTATGGAATATCTGCTACAAAGTTCCAAGATAGTATCATATTCGAACTAAGGGAAATATCCTCCAACCATTAGGTTGAGAATTTCAATGCGATCATCTTGGAATCCTCTAAGAAATAAGACATGTCATGTCTTGGAAGCCAAATCTCCTTTCCTTTCTCTCTGCAAATTATAGTTGAATCGTTCGACATAATCCTCAAGGCTATCATCTTCAGTTGAATCATCTTGAAGACCCCCTCCCTTGTTTCCTTATATTTATAGTAGTCTTGGTATTTTTCTAGAAGTTTCTTCATCATCTAACCCCATGTGCAGATGCTATCCCTACCAAGACCCATGAACTCCAAGAGGAAGGTGTCGAGATTTTATTTAGATAAACCATGGAAATTCGACAAGGTTGAATGAGGGATGTTCTTCATTTGATCCTCTAATCAAGAATTTGAAAGAAGAGTTTTCTTCCTTGACAACTTCATGTGCCATTTAATTCCGAGGGTTGTTTTTTGCCTCTAAGGGTACTTCGAGAAATATTAATTTCCCGGAGTGGTATTGTTCACCGATAAAGCCTTCTGAAAGTGGAACCTCTCTGTGCATATATACTTGTATGGTATCAAATTATTGAGCGAAAGTTTCAGGGATCCTTTTGGCAATGGAACCTGCTGTAGTGCTAGATAATTTGGTTGATTGTGCTCCTTTCTCTCTTGAGATTGACCTGCACTATTAGTTTTTTGGGAGTTCTTGGATGAACTAATAAATCTACCTTATTTATCCCTAACTCTATGCATAAAAAATATTAGAAAAAAATTCTAAGAATTGTGTTGGGCTCGAGATATGATCACTTTTATGACGGTTATTATACACTTTTGTCGCATGTACATATGTGTTTTTCATATTTTAAAGGAGCTTTTTGAAGAATTTCATGATAAAATGGTATGATCAACATAAGGTACATATAATTCATGTTTAATGATTGTATCAAGTATAATTCATCATGTTTTATTATTTCCAAGAGCTAATTCACATTTTTCTGGTGTTACAGGGCAAAAATGCACTATGTTTCTAGTTCTGACACTTGATCTGGCTCTCGATCCGACACTCGTTGCGACACTCGATCCGACACTCTGTCCAACACTTTGTATTGCACAGAAATGGAAGGCAACTTGGCGGTTATGGCATTGGCGGCCAATGATGGGAAAATCAGGCATGTGGGTTTTGTTTATCCTTGCCTCCTACAACTACTGAGCTCCCAACAACTCAATTTCAGTTGTTCAAGAGGGCGATTATTGGCTCGCTCCATTTTATCAGTTAGGGCATCATTTATTATAATTTGCCGAATTTAGAAGTGGTTCGACCCTCTTGTGGTCGACCACTTGGTTTGTAAGCTTATAAATACCACTAGGATGGTCAGACATAAGTTAAGCATTAGATACATCAGTGTGATAGGAACAAATACGTTTTTACTCTGTTTTGAGTTTTTACATTGCCAGATTATGCCAAAACTGCGTTTTTGGATTTTTATGGTGAATTCGACCTGCTGAGTTCGTGGTGTGCTTTTAGAGAGTGACCAAGACTTGCTGGGGGGCCCACCAACAGTCTGGTAACTGTCTTTGTGTTTGTTTATGCATTTTATAATTTAATTGTTCTCTTTATTTTCTGTACATGCATATTTTTATTGTGTTAACTAGTTTGTTGTAGTTTAATTGTTTTGATTCTCTTTTGCAGGTTAGAATGATAAGATGTGTTAGCATGCATGGATCTTGTAGATTAGGAATAGACTTGCAAGTCTCTATACTAACCCCATATGAAATTAGATGTTAGATTATGTTTGATTTATGATTTTATCGTTAAATTTTAAAACTGAGTTTAATTAGAATAGAATAGAGTTTTTATTTGGGTTCTCTTCAACAAGGATTTGATGGATGGATAGAATTAATTCCAGTTTTTAATTATAGCTTGCTTATTTCAGTTTTATATAGATCTCGCTCAATTAGTTGTTGGTTAATGTAGATTGTTAGTTTACTTTTCAATATCATAGTTTAATTTCTGTTTTTAATTATTTCCTTATTGCAGTTTGAATTGTTAGAATAGACATAGCATAATTTCATTTTACGTAATTTCCTTTCCTAGAATTAAATTGCAATTATATTTCTTAGTTAATGGTTGAATCTAGTTTTTCTTACATAGTGTAGAAGTATAATGGTGATCTTGTTATGTTGTTGATGGTTTATACATGAATATGCAAGGTATTTAACATTATTTTTGTCATGGCTAAATTCTCATTGGATTGTTTAATCCATACCTTTCATTTTGCCATTGAGATTAGTGTTGAGCTTATACCATTGGAATTGTCCTTTGTTGTCAAGTGCCATCGAGATATTATCTGACACCGAAGACATTCACACAACCACCAACATTATATTTGAATTGTCATAGGTTAAAAGATAGTTTTCCTGTTTTCATATGTTAAAAGATAGTTTCTTGCTTTTGTAGATTAGAAGAGATAGTTTCTTGCTTTCATAGTTTTAAAAGGTAGTTTTATTGCTTCTGTAGTCTTTGATAGATTAGATAGTAGTTTGCTCATTATAGATTAAGCATTACATGATAGTTCTTCTTGCTTTCAATAAAATAGATTTCCTTTCATGTATTAGAAATAGTTTTGCATTGATCATTTAGTCCAGTTGCCTCTTAGATTTCCTTTCATGCATTAGAAATAGTTTTGCATTGAGCATTTAGTCCACTTGCCTCTTAGGTTAGATAGTTGTTCAATGAGAAGTTTTACTTTGATTACTCATAGTAGTTAGTTTCTTTTGCTTACTTGTATATTTTCTTTAGTAGGTTATATAGTCGTCTTTTGCTTTAGTAGGTTAGTTAGGTGCCTTTGCTTACTTGTATTTTGATTTAGTAGGTTAGGTAGGTGTCTTTTATTTCTTGTCTATTTTCTTTAATAGGTTATATAGGTGTCTTTTCTTACTTGTTTATTTATTTTCTTTCATAGGGTAGTTTGTCATTGAATGTAGGTTGGCAAGTTAAACTAGTTTTCTTTTGTCATTTATTTATTGATATGCTTAGATAGTTGCTTATTGCTTATTGTTGAATTAGTTTGCTTTACATAGGGTTTTTACTTGCTTTCTTAGGTCTATCCATCGACCCTTGGCCAAAAAGTACTTAGGTTACCTAGTTTCAAGTTGCTTAGTAGGGTTTGCTCATTAGATAGTTTTGCTTGAGTAGATTAGCCTTAGATAACTACCTTCATTAGTTGGACTAAACTCCTAGCATCCCTTCTACCTTTGGTATATATTTTTCTACAAGTCTAAGTTTACTTACCCTGGGTTGACAATTTAATTAAGGGGTTTTAGTGTCTTTTTAGTGCATATAGAACACCCATTATTTTTGGCACCGTTGCCGGGGAGTTGTCTCAAGGTAAGAAGTAATTAGGAATTAGATCATTTCTAGACCTTAGCATTAGTTTGGTGGTGGGGGAACTTTAATACGAGAGGTAAGAACCCGCACATCTACTATAGCAGGTTCCCCCAAACCCAATGGTAGTTTTTCTTTTTGTTTTTATTTTTCATAAATAGACCTAGGAATCAAATGGTAGCTTTTTCTTTTTCTTTTTGCTTTCTTTCATGAATAGGCCTAGAGACCCATAAGGTAGATACATTAAATAAAAATCAGACCTTTCAACCAAGGTTCCTTCCGATCTCTTTGGGGGAAGGAACGTTCTTCTTATAAAATCCATAGACCGATACCAAAAAACAAGATATAGCTCAACTCAAGGAGCTAAAATAGTCTCTGAAGAGACTAACACAAGGTGCACTATAGAACACAAAATTGAAGCATCAATCATATTAGGAAAGGAGGCAAGACCACTCGAGCCTTCCGCAGAACCAAACAATACAACCTTTTCTCTTACACCACCACCAAGGGACCCTAATTTTAAGGACATCATAAACCCTGAACATGTGAATCTTTTGTTTGGTAGTTCAACCAATGTAATCATCTATCAAATTGACACAAAAACTTTGGCACCAATAGTCTCAAACGGCTTGAGTAGAGTCCCAGACATCCAATCAATAGGAATACCTTTCCATCAAAGAGAAACTTTGTTCTCTTCAAAGATAAAACCACTTAGGTACTCTCTTTTTGGAAACCAAACCAATATGGATAATCAGGAAGACCATAACAATGTAAGACACGAGGAGGAAGAAGAAACTGGAAACCAAACCGAAACTACTTTCAGATTTCCAATTTTAGACACCACTCTGAATGTCAACATGAAGAGTATTCCTCTCTCAACACTGCCTACCTTTTATGGTAAAAACAATGAAGATCCAAACACCTTCCTATTTGAATTTGACATCATGTGTAGGAGCTACAACTATGTACACGATGCCCATAAATTAAAACTATTTCCTACCACCCTCAAAGACTTTGCACTAAGATGGTTCATGGGGTTGGGAGAATCCAATATTAGGTCTTGGGAAGCCATGAAAGACATATTTCTCAAGAAGTACCAAGACTACTGCAATACCAAAGAGTATCGTAATGACATCTTTAAAATCTAACAATTAGAAG
Organism: Picea engelmannii; assembly: GCA_009831015.1. NCBI lineage: Eukaryota > Viridiplantae > Streptophyta > Pinopsida > Pinales > Pinaceae > Picea > Picea engelmannii. The sequence continues at coordinate 10,317 of ML827179.1, read as the reverse complement.
ATGAGACCCTCGAAGATTATATGGAAAGATTTGGTTATATCTCCCATAAGTCAAAATACCATGACCTCCCAGAGGATGCAATTAGGGCTCTTTTCCTTAAGGGAATTTCAAAAGAATATTTAGAGATGCTTAACCTGATGGCATCAGGTGACATCTCTCATAAACCATTTTCTTAAATATGTGAAATGTGTAAAAAATACTCAAGGAGTAGAGCCAAAATAGGGAAGAATGTTCGGGACCCTTACAATAGAAACTTAAAACCAGTTAGTTTAGGTGGTATCACAAGAGCAGAGATAGGGAACCTTTTAGAAAATTTTAAGACTGACATCTTAAGAACAATAGGTTCCTAGTTGGATACCCTTAAACTAAAAAAAAAACAGGAGGAGGAGAATGCAACAATGAGCATATATTGCCCAAGATGCAGGGGGAAGCATTCCTCAAGGGAGTGCCCATTAGATAACATTTCAGTTTGTGGCTTCTGTATAGAAGACCATGTGACTAAAAAATGTCCATCATTGCCTAATTTATTAGCCATATATAGGAGTGGAGATCCTAGGGAGTCTTCTTATGCACCTTGGAGGCCATGGAATCCTAGGAATCAACCCACATACCCAAATCTACAGTCTCAAGTTCCACCCTATTATCAACAACAACAACAGTGGAACCCAACAGGTTGGAAAAACTGGTCTACTCAGTACCAAACTCCTTGGATTCAAGGATGGAGGGGAGGACACAATCAAGGAAACCCTCAAGCTCCACCTATCCCTATGTCCAACCATCCTTATCCTCAGTTCCCACTGAACACTCCGCAACTTTTGCCAAGTTTTGTTCCACCACCTTTACCTCTTATTCCACAACAACAACCGCTACAATATCAAAATGAAAGCTCCCCGAGATCGACACTATTACCGGAATAGCCAGTGCCGAACCCCAATAATAAGCCCCCTCAACCTATTAACAATGTTGAGATGCAAGCCTTCCCGACATATGTTATTACTCTTGTTCCATTACAAGAAATTCAACTAAGATTGGGAAAAGTTCTGGAGAGGCAGAGACCCTCAGTAGTCATCCAGGAAGAAGAAGAAGAAATCACCAAACAACCCACAAATGACACTAGGTGGGAAGATGTTATTATCTCGAAGAATCAAGAACCCAAGCTTCCTCAAAATGAACCTTCACAAATTATGGAGGTCCCTCCTTATCCAGACCGATTGGTAATTGAGAAACCTACCACCTGACCAAAATTTGACATTTTGAATGAATTGAAAAATATTTTTGTCAAAATTCCCCTACTTCAAGCCATTAAAGACATTCCAATCTACAGTAAGGTATTCAAAGAATTGTGTATCAAGAAGCCAGGTAGGAAGCAAAAATATCCCCCTACAGTACACTTGATAGGAGGACTTTCTGAGTACATATCAGAGTAGCCAAAACTATCAAAATATGGGAATCCAAGAAACCCCGTAGTGACCATAACCATTAATGAGGTCTCCATTGGAAACACTCTCATAGAACTAGGGGCAACCATCAATGTTATGACCGCTACTACCTTGGAACAATTATAGTTACAACATCTTCTTCGACCTACCCCAACCATTTTGGAATTAGAAAATAAAACTAGGGTTATACCTGAAGGAATTTTATATGATATCATGGTTACTTTAGCCTCATGGGAGTACCTAGTAGATTTTCTTGTCATTCACTCAAAGGATCCTACTAAATTCCACCCCGTTATTTTGGGAAGACCTTGGCTAGCCACAACCAATGCATTTATTGGCTGTAGAGAAGGAGAAATGACCATCTCAAATGGTCTCTCTATCTAGAAGCTCACCATTTACCCTCCGGCTCAACCTATTATGGAGAATCTATGGTGGCTTGAATGTCCATACGAGAACGAATACTGGGAAGAACCCATATTTCCTAGTGACCATGCAAGGGCACTTCAGGAGCATACACCAGAAAATGTGCTAAACCAGTTCATTTCTGCTATTACATGTGTGGATTTTCCACAGTCTTTTCCCCAATTTGAGTACATGTTTGGGGAAGAATTTCAAGAAAAATTAGACCCATCCATTTTGTCTTCAACATATTTTATTTTTGAGATTGATGAGTCTTCCATGTCTTACACTATGCCCTACGAGATTAGTCCAGGGAAATTTCTACATATAAAATCTGGGCTAGATACAGACCAACAGAAACAGTTAGTAGATATCCTTAAAGAACAAACATGAGCATTTGCCTAGGAATACAAAGACATGAAGGGTATACACCCTGACACATTCATCCATCACATATATACCCAGGGGGAAGTAACACATGTTAGGCCACCCCAGAGAAGGATGAACCCAACACTCAAAGATACAGTCTAGGAGGAGATCCAAAAATTGTTAAATGCCAGATTTATCTATCCCATCTTCAATAGTAAGTGGGTATCCCCACTTGTAGTGGTTCCAAAGAAAGTGACTAGGAAATGGAGAATTTGTGTTGATTTTCGGGAACTCAACAAGGCCACTCTGAAAGACTACTTTTCTCTCCCTTTCATTGACCAGGTTCTAGATACCTTTTCTGGAAAGAAGTATTTCTCCTTTCTATATGGCTACAATGGGTACAACCAGATTCTTATAACACTCGAGGACCAGGACAAGACTACCTTTACTTGTCCTTGGGGCACCTATGCCTATAAGCTCTTACCATTTGGATTGTGTAATGCCCCTGTCACTTTTCAACGAGCAGTATTAGGTATATTTTCCAATCTTATTCATGATTGTGTGGAGGTCTACATGGATGACTTCAAAGTCTAAGGCAACACTTACCAGGAAGACTTAGACAACTTAGCAAAATTCCTCACCAGATGTCAGGAAATGAACCTATCTCTGAGCCATGAAAAATGCAAAATGTTGTTAACTGAAGGAGTGGTTCTAGGACATCATGTTTCATCTGAAGGGATAAAAGTAAATCTTGCAAAGATTGAGGTCATTGCTAGACTTCCACCCCCCAATACTCATAAAGAGGTGAGAATATTTCTTGGACATGCCAGATATTACCAACAATTTATTGAAAATTTTACAAAGATTGCTGCACCTATGTTCGGATTATTAATAAAAGATGCTGACTTTGTTTGGACTGAGCAGTGTCAAACTACCTTTGAAACCCTGAAAACTAAGCTGTCTGTGGCACCATTTCTTATAGGAACCAATTGGACTCTCCCATTTCATATATCCACTGATGCCTCCGACACCAAAATAGGAGGGGTATTAGGGCAGAAAGATGACCAACAATCCTATGCCATTTATTTTGTGAGCAAGAACTTGTCCCCTACTAAGTTGAACTACATAGTCACCGAGAAGGAATTCTTGGCAGTTGTTCATGCTATCAACAAATTTCATCATTACATTACAGGTTATGAAGTATTTGTACACACCGAACATTCCACCATTAGATTCCTCATGAACAAACCTATAACTAATGGTCGAGTGACTAGGTGGCTCTTGTTATTGCAAGAATTTAATATCACTGTGCTTGATCGATCTAGAAAGGATAATGTAGTAGCTCACTTTATTTCTAGAATAAAAAATGAGGATGATGATATCCCTGTAGATGATAGATTCCCATATGAACACCTCTTTTCCCTTTCTGTCAATACCCCATGGTTTGCGGATATGGAAAACTATCTGGCCACTAGGAAGTTACTGTCTCATTTGTCACCTCATGAAAAGTGGAAAATTATTACATAGAGTGCTAATTACTTTTGGGTTGGTCATGATATTTTTCACACAGGTCCTGATTTGATTATTCGTAGATGTGTCTGAGAGGACGAGGTACCTGATATACTACGAAGTTGTCATGATGGACCATGTGGTGGCCATTTTTCTGACAAACGTACAACATATAAGGTGTTACATTCGGGTTACTATTGGCCTATGATTTTCAAAGATGCTGCCATGTATGTGAGAAGTTGTGATAGTTTCCAAAGGATAGGAAGACCTACGTCATCTGATGAAATGCCTTTATAGGCCCAAGTTATGATAGAACCCTTCGAAAAATGGGCCCTCGACTTTGTAGGACCAATTTCACCCATGTCCCATAGGAAGAACTATATTTTGGTTTGTACGGACTATGTCACCAAATGGGTAGAGGCAAAAGCCCTATTCAGGGCTACAAAGAATTCTGTTGTCAAATTTATCTATGAAGACATATTTACCCGCTTCAATGTCCCTCGTGAAATTGTTACTGACCAAGGCACTCAATTTACTTCCAAGATGATGAAAGAGCTAATAGAGAAATATGGGATTAAACACCATAAATATTCTCCATACCACCTGCAAGCCAATGGTCAGGTAGAATTCACAAACAAAGTTATGGAAGCCATATTGACCAAGAATGTTCAGTTACATCACCAAGATTGGGCTGATAGGCTCCCAGAGGCTTTGTGGGAATATCAGACTACTTGGAGAAATACCACTGGACATACCCCTTATGAGCTAGTGTACGGGAAACAAGTACTTTTACCTATAGAACTACAAATAAGGACCTTCCATATTGCCGTAGAATTAGGATTGAACTTGGATGGGGCTCAAAAGCAACGAGCCCTACAACTAAATGAGTTGGATGAAATCAAACAAGATGCCATCCAATGAACGATATTAGTCCAAAACCAGAGGAACAAGTGGCATGACAAGTTTATTAAGAAGAAGCACTTCCAGCCTAGTGATTGGGCCTTGTTGTTTGATTCCTGATTCAAAACCTTCAAAGGCAAACTCACCACCCGATGGTTGGGTCCTTACGAGGTAGACACTGTATATGACAATGGAGCTGTAAAAATTAAAACAATTGACGATGGACAAGTCTCCTTTGTGGTAAATGGACACCGACTTAAGTTTTATCATAAGACCATTTCCAAAGAAGATTTTCTACAGGTCATGTCAAATGACAAGTTATTGGCATTAGTAGATGGGGAAGTCCCCCCTTGTTCTTGAAATTTTTTCTGAATTTCCTACTGTACATATGTAAATAATTTTTGAATTTTGTTAATAAGGCAATTCTAGATATTTCTGTAAATATTTATTCCACCAGGAGTACACAGTTTCAAGGATCTTTCCTCAAAACATTTGTTATACTTGAATTTTGTGTCTGTTAAAGCATCAAATAAATATTGACTTACTGTAATTAGCCATATTTTTGCAAAATTCTCATTTTTTGGCATTCTAAAGTAGTTTCTCTTGAAACTCTTCACCACTGTATAAGGAAGTGATACCATAACTATCAAGCCTAGAGGTCTCTCGTACAGTTTTTCCAAGAAACCTGAGTAAGTGAGTCAAGTGTCTTTATCAAAGAGTAACAAGGAGGTATAATGAGTGGTTAGCCATGGAAACATCACAATAACTACAAAGGAAGAATGTAAGTTGAGCCTAGAGATACCTTTCTGTTGTTTTTCAATGGTACCATCCACTACACACTAAATAACTTGATTATATCATATCTTTAGATAGGCCACGTCCGCTTAAGTACCCCTTACATTGGGACAATCACTAAGAAATATAACGGAAAGTCATCCTCTAACATAAATACCATCCAAATTGAAAAAAAAAGAAAGAAAAAGTTGTTTTCAGAGTTGTTCCCCCATCTTCTTCCATAAGCAATCTTATACTAAAATCTTAAAGGATGGAGGGCCAGTCTCTAAGGGTTTAAGAGGCTAACCCATCAGGATACTGAACAGGTCTACTGGTAGCAGTTATTGGCTTGTGGTAAGACTAGGTAAACCCGCCGGAGTACTGAACTGGCTTGCTGGCAGCGGGGCATTCTACCTAGCGAGGATGGCAATCTGACAAAAATAAATCATAAAATTAAACTTGTCCTGATGTACGACATTACTTGCAGACAAAGATGACATGGAGTATGTGTGGTTAAGATAAGGTTAATGAATCTCATAAAATTGCCATTGGGAAATAATTCTAAGACTATCTTGAAACTCTCTTGCCTACCTCTTCTTATCTATATATAGGATCTCTTATCCTATAGGTGGGGCCATATTCTAACTGTCTCGTCAGACCAAGCTGTGAAATTTTATCTTTACACTTGACATACTATAAATCTTCGGCTGTTGGGGGATACTGACTAGTTTCCTATACTTTTGATTGTGAGGTGTCACAATACTTAGGTGTGGGGGAGGGGTTCATGAGCTGACAAATGATCATTGCCTAGAGAAATAAGTCTTTGGAAGAATTTTTGTATTATTACCATGATACAAGTTATTACATTGATAGTCATGTTATTTTTTTTTGAAATGCTTAACTCTTGTATGCTATAAATTACTGAACTCATGCTTAACATACCACTCTTTATCGGTTATTTAACAGACCACTCTTTATTGGTTATCTTCCATTACAAGATGCATATTGTAGGTTTGACAATACATGTTTTATGCTTGCTATAACCTGTTTATTGTAGGTTTTTGACATTATATGTCATATGAAAGAAGATTGAGTGAGCATGGAGCATCTTGCCTCTACTCATTAACTACTGTGACTGTCAAACACATTTCAAAGCTGCAGGCTATCCATTATAAGAGGTGAAAATACACTTAACACAGAGGTACCGGATGAAGTACCGTATGAGGTACCAGATGACGTGTCGTATGAGGTGCCGAACGAGGTGCCATGTGAATTACACACCAATAACTGTACTAGATTCTAGGTAACCAGAATTCAATTACATTCAATTAAATTGGTTGCAGTCACTGATTAAAATATGCTTCATATGTTTATGATCAAATGTCCAAGTCAAAAGACTTGGACATTGATCTAAATATGCACCATTACATTGCCCAAAAATCGAGCCTTCGAATTTGAATTCTCCACACATGGTAGCTCGTGCGCACATGTGGGTAACCTACTCCACCATAGATGCATCCAAAATTGGGTTGGGAAACCCTTATCTCCATTTTCCCTTACCATTTTCTCTCCTCTGCATTAAGGAATCATGCCCAACCTCTGTCAATTCGTCCCCTGTCCAAAACGCATTCGGCCTATGCTCAATCCATGCCACTGCTTGGATCGATTGCGCCCTTTCTTGGTGAATTCCACCTCTGTCACAATGCCCAGGAGATATGAACCCTCCTCCTATGTAGACTTATTTTCCATTCCCAAATTTGCACAGTGCAGAGAAGTGTTTTTGCGCACTGGCTGAGGGCCATTTCTGTCTAGCTTGCAAGGCCATGATGACAACCTCTCTATGCAATTTGCAGTTGGTTTCGATGGTAATACAACACATGTAGGGTCTATTACCTTTTAATTCACAAAAGAGTCCATTTATTCTACAACAAAGCTCCCAAGGATGGGAGATAGATGGTTCAAAAACCACCAATTGCCGCGCTCAAGTTACAACAGGGTGTTTAAGCTCGAATTCGAGAGCATTTCAGGAGCAGAAGGGTATGCTAAGGAGTGGATAAACGCAGAATTGGTCAAGATCCTCATCGTCATCACAAGGTTAATTACATGTGAAGGTAGATACTCTACTTTCAAAGCTTGTCATTTTAGATTGTTGGCCCACTTTCTGTTCAACAAACCCTTGAACTTCCCCTTCTATTTTCTCAAAAGCTTGGAGAAGATGTCCTCTCAAGTGAGGAAAAATGTGAATAACCCCCACAATAGTCTCTTCCACCATGGCTTGATCAAACTCCTCGTTCTTTCCGAACTAGAGAAACAGGGGCAAAATTGGGATTCCTTTATCTACCAATTTGCAAACCCTCACTTGACAGTTAAGACTGACAAAAAACCACTTAGCCTAAAAACTAAGCCTAAAAACTATCTCTCCATCCAAGCCTTGCTCTCCAAGAACTCCAAACTCCCTTGCACAAACCATCTTTTTGCCAGAATAATACCAAAAGCTTGTTGATATCCCTACTTCTTCATCGAGTAAAAAGACCAAGAGCAAAGACCAAAAGAAGCCCATTGTTGACCCCCCAATGCCTTCACTCTCTCTTGATCCTACACCTAAAAATCTTCAAGAAGTAATGCAACAAGACTTTCCCATCATTCCCACAAACAAGAGGGGAGGCAATCGATTTGGTAAAGGACAAGAGTAAAAGAGCCAAGCCTTATGAAAAACCTCCACCTGCTTCGGACCCTATACAAGTGTCCTCCAACCTTGAGAGCCCTCATAAGAAACCTAGGGAAGTCTCTGGGGATGGATTAGAGCCACTAAGGAAAACAAAATCAAAACCTACCTCACCTTACTGATCTCCCATGACTCATACTTCACCCATGCCCAATATGGATCCTAAAACTGATAGATTGTCCACATCCCTCAAAGGATCTAAGACTTCCTCAGAGATCACCGATTCTTCCCCAACCATAGAAGAGCTACAAAAGGAAAACCATCAGCTTCTCCAACAGTTGGAGGAAAGGAAGACAATAGATAAACACCTTCATCATGACAATGCAGTCCTTCAAATGAAAGTTAACTCTCTTCAATGATTGGTCGATGAGATGACCAAATCTAACCACAACCTCAGAGCATAGTTGAAGCAACACAAAAGGCACAAGGCTAAGTCTTCACAACAAGAAGGAGAGGCTTCCAAAGTTGATCCTCCTCAACAATCCTAGTTTCGAGGGGTAAGTTCTTTTTGTTTGTAGTGGGACCTGCAAAATCATAAGTGTGGGGGTAATGTTGGGCCCGCGATATGATCACTTTTATGATGGTTATTACACACTTTTTCCGCATGTACATATGCGTTTTTCATATTTTAATGGAGCTTTTTGAAGAATTTCATGATAAAATGGTATGATCGACATAAGGTACGTATAATTCATGTTCAATGATTGTATCAAATATAATTGATAATGTTTTATGATTTCCAAGAGCTAATTCATGTTTTTCTGGTGTTACAGGGAAAAAACGCACTACGTTTCTAGTTCCGGCACTGGTTCCGACACTCGATCCGACACTCTGTCCAACACTTCGTATTGCACATAAATGGAAGGGGACTTGGCGGTTATGGAATTGGCAGCCAGTGATGGGAAAATCGGGCACATGGGTTTTGTTTATCCTTGCCTCCTCCAGCTACTAAGCTCCCGAAAACTCAGTTTCAGTTGTTCAAGAGGGTGATTATTGGCTCGCTCTGTTTTACCAGTTAGGGCATCATTTATTGTAATTTGCCGAATTTAGAAGTCGTTCGACCCTCCTGTGGTCGACCACTCGGTATGTAAGCTTATAAATACCACTATGATGGTTAGACATAAGTTAAGCATCAGATACATCAATGTGATAGGAGCAAATACGTTTTTACTCTGTTTTGAGTTTTTACATTGCCAGATTATGCTAGAACTGTGTTTTTGGATTTTTATGGTGAATTCGACCTGCTGAGTTCATGGTGTGCTTTTAGAGAGTGACCACGACTTGCTGGGGGGCCCACCAATATTCTGATAACTGTCTTTGTGTTTTTTTATGCATTTTATAATTTAATTGTTCTCTTTATTTTCTGTACATGCATATTTTTATTGTGTTAACTAGTTTGCTGTAGTTTAATTGTTTTGATTCTCTTTTGTAGGTTAGAATGATAATATGTGTTAGCATGCATTGATCTTGTAGATTAGGAACAGACTTGCAAGTCTCTATACTAACCCTATATGCAATTAGATGTTAGATTATGCTTGATTTATGATTTTATCGTTAAAGTTTAAAACATAGTTTAATTAGAATAGAATAGAGTTTTTATTTGGATTCTCTTCAACAAGGATTTGATGGATGGATATAATTAATTCCAGTTTTTAATTATAGCTTTGCTTATTTCAGTTTTATATATATCTCGTTCAATTAGTTGTTGGTTAATGTAGATTGTTAGTTTACTTTTCAATATCATAGTTTAATTTCTGTTTTTAATTATTTCCTTATTGCAGTTTGAATTGTTAGAATAGACATAGCATAGTTTCATTTTACGTAATTTCCTTTCCTAGAATTAAATTGCAATTATATTTATTAGTTAATGGTTGAATCTAGTTTTGCTTACATAGTGTATAAGTATAATGATGATATCGTTATGTTGTTGATGGTTTATACATGAATATGCAGGTTATTTAACATTATTTTTGTCATGGCTAAATTCTCATTGGATTGTTTAATCCATACCTTTCATTTTTCCATTGAGATTAGTGTTGAGCTTATACCATTGGAATTTTCCTTTGTTGTCAAGTTCCATTGAGATATTATCTGACACTGAAGAGATTCACACAACCACCAACATTATATTTGAATTGTCATAGGTTAAAAGATAGTTTCCCTGTTTTCATAGGTTAAAAGATAGTTTCTTTCTTTTGTAGA
>ML827178.1:164545-176113 GCA_009831015.1 Picea engelmannii | reverse complement strand
AGTGGACATGGTTGCCTGGTGGAAAATACTCGGTGAGTATGGCTGTACCCTGATAATCACAAGTGGTCTCTGACTCAGATCTGCTCAACCTGTTTGATCTATAGATGGAAGTGCATCTCCACCTATCCAAGATCAACTAGATCTTGGCATCACACCAAAGATCTCAACCTTGGTCTCCCACCAAGGATTTCTACCTCATGGCATCTCACCAATGATCACTACTCTTGGCATCTCACCAAGAGTATCTGGATCTCGGCATCTCACCAAGATCCTCAACTTGGCCTCTCACCAAGTGACTTCTACCTGAAGTGGTACCTGAACCTGATCTGCCCGTCTCTGTAGCCAAGTGAGGCTCAAGCCTCTGTGGTGCCCTGCTTCTCCTCCTCATCAATCTATGATGCTCTGAAGCCCCTGCACCAACCCTCTGTCTCGACAACTCTGAAACTGAAGCTGTCCCGGGTGGACTAGTCACCCCTGAAGATGGTGTCCACGAAACCTGAGTCTAAGCTCCCTCTGAATCACTACTATGATTCAATAGGTCCTCTTCAACTCTATCTCCCCACTTGACGTTGGATGGTGCACCAACTGAACAACAACCGACGAACGCACACTCCCTCGCAAACTGAGTTGCGAACTCAACCTCCTCTGTTGTCGTTGCAGTATCATCTTGTTGCTTCTTCTTCTTCTTCTTGGGACACTGTCTTGCATAGTGACCCATCTCTCCACAAGCAAAGCATCTCACTGTGCTCATGTCTCTCTCTTGCCCACCGCCACTCTGTTGTTGTTTGGCCCCTCCCCTGGGACCCTGTCTAGCATCTTTGCCCGTATCTGGGACACCGACATGGCTGTCCACTAAAGCTCACACTAATGCTAACACTGCACAAGAGTACTGCCTCACTCTTGTCAACACAGGTGTGAAAAGCTGCAGTCAAACTACAATCTCACTCCTGGCAACACATGTGTGAAAAGAGGTTGTCCAATACAACCTCACTCTTGTCCACACGTGTGAAAAGAGGCTGTCCAAATCAGCCTCACACCTATCCAAATAGGTATGAAAAGAGGCTGAAAACACAAGTCCAAAACAGCCCTACAGGCTGTCCAACAAATCTGCCCACTAGCTGTCCACAAACTCTGCCAACAAGCTGTCCAAAAATCTGTTAACAAGCTGTCCTAAAAATCAGCAAGTCCTTGCCACCAAGGACTTTGATACCATGTAGAAAAACGAGATACTATCAGGCTGCTAAAACTGATCTGTCTTTGATCAGATTTTAGCTGTAAGTTTGAACTTCCAAAAACTGTTCTTTGCTATCTTTTAGGACAGCAAACTGTTTAGTAACATTCTGCTGATAATTTTTGTGGTTAAGTGTTCTTTTGAGGTGCCCTTGCAGGTGTTTTTCATACCAATGATTAGCACATGCAATATACTCAAAACAAATAACACTCCACTTGATCTTTACTACTTTAACAAGCTGATCTATATTGTAAACATGCATGAAATGAACACAAGTATTTTTGGTCAACATGACCTTGGATAAAACCCCCCCGGGGAAAACCAGTTTAGAATGAAAGTATATATAATGATGATTTTAAGAAGTGAATACAACAAGTAAGCTAATACAATGGAGCCTGATACAATAGCAACTCCTCACGAGAAGCTTTCGAGTTCCAAGAAGAGAAATGCGCCCTCTTCCCTTGTTACTCTATCCACTGAAGTGATGTGCCCTCCTTCCTCTTTGACCCAATGAAGAATCCCTTCCACACAAATCTGTTCTTGTGTGTCTCCTACAACATGAGCCAAACAGATCTGAAATAGCACAAGTCCTTCTATTACCTACTAGTGGTGCGCCCTCCTCCAAGCAATATTGATCACCATAAATAAACAAGGGTCTAAGCTGTCATAGCTCCTCCATGGATGGAGGCGCCCAAGCCCTCCTCTCCCAATGCTTCCATTCTCATCCTCTTTCCCTTCTCCAAATTCTCTTGGTGAACATACAAGTGAATGAGCATCCAAATGCCCTATGCGCCCTTCTTAAGGAATCATAAGGAAACCTAAAAGATGAATGGCTAGGATCACTCCAAGCCATATCTAATCCATGGTTGAGATCTCTCCAAAAGAATCTCAACTCAAAACCCACTTTGGGTTAAGTTTCCATAATTCACTTTATGTCCCCCAATTCACCCACAAAGTGAATTAATAGTCACTTTTCACTCAAGTGACAAATTTCACCCTTTTGACTTAGGAAAATGTCAAAGTGAAATTAGACATAAAGTATAAGGCACAATGGGCCAAATATTTCCCTCTTGTGGTTAGAGACCCACAACCACAAGGGGACCACTTTCTAAGGTACCCAAATTTCAACAATCCTTCCCTTGCCCCTAGCCACTCCCCTTTGATCCTTTGCCCATTGATTTATTGGAGGTCTTGGAGTGAATTTGGCTTTAGTTGTTGATCCCATCAAATCTCTAGTCCTCCAAATGGCTTCTTGTAAGTTGGGGGGCTTAAAAGCTTTAACCCAACCACGTAAAGGTTCCAACAAACCCTCCGTGAAAAGCATCAACAATCTAGCTGGTGAGATCTCTGGTACCATTACAACCACCCTCTGAAACTCTTCTATATAACTCTTTGGTGATCTTGTTTGCTTGAGTTGAGTGAGCTCCCTGAAGTGTAGCTCAAGATCTCCCTGATCAAACTTGTCAATAAGCCTCTGGGTGAACTGGATAAGGTGTAACCTGGTTGTGCCCGAAGGTGTTCATGCCATGATACCACCAGTCATGTGCTTTTTCCTCCAAGTAGATAGTGGGAAATTTTATAGCATCTAATTCCTTCATCGGGTTAAGCTGCAGATAGGCATCCAATTTCTGTACCCAAGCCTGCGCAGTAGATCTAGATGACCCATCAAAGGTAGGTATCTCCATCTTCCCTGCCCTGTGCTCCAACTCATGATTGCCCCTCTGATAGCTTCTTGGCATGTCCCTGTATTTGATGCCACAATACTGATCCAAGGTAACCTGTCTCCGAAACCTTGCGCTCAGAGCTGCATACTCCCTAGCATACTCCTCAAAGTTGTCTTCTACTTTTGGAAGGTAATTATCTTGCTGCTGAGCTTCCAAGAAAGCAGACATATAAGCTCTAGGAGTAGCTCTACTGTGTGTTGGCACTCTGGAAGGTCCTCCTCCAAAGCTATGTCCCTCTGTATGGTAGTGATGATCCTGCTCATGGTGATGTCTAGACTCTACACCCCCCTTAAGAACCACTTGCTTCCATGTTCACATTATTATTTGGGCCATCCCCACCATGATTCATCTGCATAACGAGAACTGCAATCTTTAACATGTCCCCTGCACATTGTCTCTTGGGTCTCCTACAAATGGTGTTGAAGGATGAACTGAGTGTTGTCTATGGAGCTCTTCAACTCTTTTGCTATACCTGCTAAAACGTGTGTCTCACTGTCATCACTTGATCCTTCCATTTCTGCCTCAGGTTCCCCACTTCATCTCCTGCGCCTTCCCATATATATGCCACTGAACTTTTGCATGCGCTAATCCCCACAAGCTGGGAGGATTTAACGCTCTGATACCACTGTAATGTTCCCAAGCTGTTCCTTGCTTGGAAAGTTAGGGTTTATACTGAGTTTTTTGCTTGTTGTTTGTTTGTTTTGCAGATTTGCCTTCCAGATTTGCACTAGAAGGATTATATGGAGTTTTATAGTGTGCGAATGATAAAAGTATAACAATAATCACATCCAAGAGCAAGATAAAAGAGATAGAACACAATGGAAGAGTAACAACTTCAGATCTGACCTTTATTTAGATAGTAAGAAGATCCTGATACAATAGATCTGTAGATCTGGATAGATAATGATAGAATATCCAAGCTGGAATGAGTAATGCTCCAATAAGCTCAAGTATTGAAGAGAATAGCCTCCAAAGGCATCACAATCACAAGAAGATAGGGAAAAGATCAATTTTTTTCCCTTCTAAGGCTGGAACTCTTCTATCTCGCTGAGTTGCACACTTCTTTGCTGGCTGTAGCTTCTTAATATTTCGGCCCTCCTTCTCCAAGGCTCCAAATCACTCCAAACCCCCAAGGATAGTAGATTGGGGCAAGAGAAACCCCTTGGCTGAGTTTCTTGTTGAGTAGAGCTGTTTAGCTCCACCAAATGACTAGATCTACTTCTTGCAGTGCACCCTCCTCCTGTAGAACTCGTGCCAAGCTCACAATAAAAGATATTCAACGGAAAACTCCTCCAAAATGTGCTAAGAAAGGCTCCCTAGGCCCAACAACCATTTCCCAACAGGTTTTACCCCCAAATGCTTCTTCCTCTCTTCAGATCGAACTGTTCTTGCTCAAGTGGTGCACCCCTTTGCTGGAAAACCCTCATTGGTGCGCACTTCTCTTCCTCTGCCCTGTAGAAACAACCTGTGATTGAGTAGAATGGTGAGGGAGGGATCTTCCACCTTCATGATCAAGCTTGGACCAGGAAAGGTGGAATCTTTCACCACCGAGATGATCTCTAGGGTTTGTTTTCTCAAAACCCTCAAAACATCCTTAGCTCAAGAGCTCAAGATGCAAAAGTGAAAATGACAAGAATGAGGAGTGAGGTGCCCTCCTTTTTGTTTTATACCTCTGATCTAATTTCCACTTGAGTTAATTGACCACCTTCTAAGGTTCTTTTCCTTTCTTTTCTTCATGTGGCCTTTTTTCACTTATTTCACCTTTTTCCCAAAGTCACTTTAAAATTATAATATTATTCTTAAGTGAACACTTTGGAGGCTCTTAGTCCCCATTTTTTCATGAGACTATAGTCTAGTGGGGACATCTAGACTACTAAGTCTCTCTAATCCTCTTATCAAGAGGTGGGGGAAATTACAATCTTTAAGGTGTTGCATGCTTGACTCCATAAGCCTTAAAAGACAACGACACTAGTCTAAAGCTCTTCTTGTGGTGAAAATTACTCTTAGAATTAGCATTCCCTCTCTCAAAAGCGATTTTACTAACTTCTCTATTTCTAACTTTAGCAAACCAATGATATTTATTGCAGCTGTTACAAAAGTTTGCTACAGCCACTAGGGTTTACTTAAATTGCTGCATGCGTACATGGAGTAGTGGCTAAAGATACTTAGAATTCAGATCTAGCAATTAGATATTATTGTACATGTTGAAGGCTTGGATTATATGTTAAATTGCTACATTTATGAGTACTTTTTCTAATTGCTGTTGCAGAACATTGATTGCTGTTATATATTACTTTACTGCTGTAATTTTCAACAGCTATTGAATTATTTGATTATCTAGTGTCTGAGAGGATATTTATGAGCTGTATAATTTGGTAATTGGCTATTTTATGCTTCAAATTGTTTATTGTCTCGTACAGGTGAACCAATTACCTTGTAACCTTTTCTTAAGGTCACCAGGGAAGCCTCCCTTGTGGTGGACCTTATTCCATCACTAAGACGAGGGAAGTCTCTACTTAAGTGACAATGGTCGAAACTTCCAAGTTCCAATTGTTCCACAAGATTGGGATCTTGTGGAGGGCTTTGCACAAGTACATATCCTGTGATAACAATGCCCACATGAGAGTTTCATTAGTCATGGTGTAGTTGTTTCAATTACTTTAACATATCCAATCTTCATGAATTTTGAGCTTATGAAGTTCATGAGAGGTCCCTGTCATGATTTGCAACCACTTGGCATGTTAAGAGTCAAGACAACCTTTTGAATTTGCTTCGATCATGCATTTGATTCTGAGGTATCTAAATCAATGTTGCAAAAATTCTGTACAACAATAACTTGGCAACGTTCTGAAAAATAAAAATTGAGAAAAGGGAAAAAGCACTTTTTGAATAAAAAAAGTCAAAACTTGGCCAAAAAAAAAACTTTTGAGTTTCCCATTCTGGTACACTGATCTAAAGTTTAAACCATACATAACTGATTTGAATCTTCTGTTTCATAGTTCCCAGGAAAAGGTGACAAGGAGGGTCCAAAGGAAAGCATGGTTAGTGGATTTATTTCAGTTGTTCTTATTTTAGAATTAATAAATTTACAAAAGTTGTTTGATTGCTTCATTTCCATTGGTTGAATAAATAATTAGATATCTATCTGATACATGGTGCTTAGAGAGATGAAATTAAGGCTTATGAGGAGCGTGTGAAGAAGCATCTTGAAATCACACCACCAAAAGGAAGAGAGTTTCTTAGTAGCATTGAACACATACTAGAACGTGAGCAAAACTGGGTATGTCAATATATTGCCGCAATAGCTTTAGAAGATCTTTATTTAAATTGAAAAATTCTGATTTAGATTAATTATCTTTGAACGCCAGAAATAAAGGAATTCATCTGATATTCTGTTTGAAAATTTCAAAATTCTTAATTTCCAAAATTGTACTATTATGATATTGGCCTTTTCTGTTTAACCATCCTATAATAGGATATGTTGAAGTCTTTCTTAGTTTTCAAAGCCTTCAATTTTGGTGTTTGTTATTGTTGGATTTCAGTTGGAAGTTTTGAATGCATTCTTACAGGCTTTTCTGTGTTGTTAGTGTCTAGCTGATGTTACCTGCAACTTTCTTTCGTTGCCATTTTTGTTGCACAGGTTTGGTGGAAGCGTGATGGATGTTTGCCCTTTGAAAAGCAACTATCAGAACGGAAAACAACACAAGATGGAGTGAAAAAACGGTATGTATTTCAAGTTTTGCATTCATAATTTTTTTGTACTATTTTTGCAGTAACCGAAAGAAAAGCATCTATGAAACAGATTATAAGTCAGATCTGTCTAAGTTGCAGTGATGAGGACTCTCATTTTGTAGATTTATTGTTGTCATAATGAAGATATACATTTGTTTAGTCTGCACAAATAAGCTTGTCTTATCAATTATGCTAGAATGGATAGATCTCTTCCTCCCTCAGATATAGTGTCCCTGCACATGTTCTCTTCTCATATTGTGGGCTTAATTTTGCTTTTTCTTTTAGTTGATCATTCACACATTTTTGAACGTCAGTTGTTTTCTATTGATCATCATCTCTGATTGACAGATTCATGGTGACATTTGGTTCACTTTCTCACAGATGTGATTGATTTCAAATTAACTGTTGTTTGTCTTTGAGGATCTTGCTTCCAATTTGAAAAGTTCATTATATAGCATATTTGCTCACTTGAGATGGAGATCCATATTTGTTTATTCAAGAAGTAGATCCATGTTCTGAAGGTAAAGAAGAGGAGGATAGAGCATCTGGGCCAATAGAACCTAAAATATTGTACCTCTAAGGATCTCCTTGAGCTACCATTTGTGGATCAAGCATCTAATCAGATTGCAGCACAACTTATCTTCTTTTTCTTCATAGATTTAGAATCTAGATGATATAATTGAGTCGAAATATTAAACAACAGAGCATTAGAATAAAACGCCGATTATTTGTATCAGGTTTGTTAGTTTCATGATTTGTATAACACATGCCTGTTTAAGCTATGGTAAAGGGTAATCATGTCTATCTTCAAAGAATAGTTACAGAGGATTGTGAAGGCATTCGTGCATGGCCAGTGTTTTTACAGTTGCATTAGAAGAACTTATTTAGCGACAAGAGAACCTTCTGCAAACCTAGTAATGCTATGTGCTCAAAGCACAAGGAATTGCATATGATTGTTTGATGCTATTGCATAGCAGTCAAGTGGGTGAGATGCTTATTGTTACGTGAGGAGGGGAGTTGTCTATATACCAGTGTTGACAAAATCAGAGTCAAGAAAAACTCGCCAGAGTTGTGAACTCACACGAAAAGGGGAAAAAATCAACAAGCATTAAAAATCCTAAATATTTCACCTTTTTTTCTTTAAATTTAAATATAACTGACAATGTCGTCAACTAATCACATTGCTACATATCTGGAAAGAATATACATATATAATATGTATTAGACTAAGTTGCACAAAACATGGAAACGTCCACAAGTTTCCCAAAACTGAATGCCTGGAAATGTGACCCCCCCAAAATGAGTATGTTGGGGGAAACACGGTGTATAAAAAATACAACATATATATAGTTTTTTTTAAATAACACATTATCTTGCAAGAAAATAAGAATGGTACCGATAAATGACAGTTTAGAAGGAAAACCATGTCTATATTAACTTCCGTAGATGATCACATGATGCAAAATCCAAAATCAGCATTTATACATGAGGCTATATGTGCTGAAAATGAAATAAAACATGGCTAAAGACAACTACAATTACATATCCATCTCATACTCATCCTCATCAACATAAATAGAACAAGATGCTTGTTCGGCAGAACTAGAGCGTGGATTGGAAGAAGAGGCAGCTCCACGTCCAGTTGCATCACCACCGATATCAAGAGCAGCAAGAGAGAGTTCCAAGTCTAGACATTCTGCATCCACGTCGCGGTCTCCATGAGGCCCACTTGTATATTCTTGACCCCTATGAGACACAAGGCATAGGTTTGAATGCACAAATACAAGATCCTCAGCATTTTGCAATCCCAATCTGTTGTGCTTCACGAAATGAATGAAACCATTGGTGCTCCAAATCCTTTTCGCTGATGAGGAGCTTGCCACTTGTGATAGAATATGGATGGCAAGGTTTTGCAAATATACACCATTTGCCCCATGGCAAGCCCACCATTTAATCGGGTACATGCTCCTCTCATCCAAATATGATATCTGTGCCAAATCCTCTAATCCAACAACAAAACAAGCAGATTCTTCCTTCACTTCAATTTGTATAGAAGTTGGAAACAACCTCTGGAAGGCTTTCTTCACTCCATTGGTCACCTCCTTGTCCTTATGTGGGGCCTTCCTCTTTCCATTTCTTTGAGCAATGAATTCTTCATCATAAAATATAGGATTTAGAGCATGTGTCGAAGTGTGCAATGGAGTGTTAAACCCATTCCACCTCATAACAATGATGGATATCACATGCTCTTCAAAATCAACATCAAAAAAGGAAGAGTGGGAGCCTCTTGTGTAATAATTTCCACTGTTTTCTTGTTGATGTTTCTCCAGTTAGCAACATCCGACAGACATTCTCCCAGATTGTTCATGCTGATTTGACCAAGGGAGAATGATACATTCACTGACAGGGCCATGTTGATTTGGCTAGTGGTGAATGGCCCAGGGGCAGTCTTTCTCCTATTAGTCATGCTGATTTGACGAAGAGTGAAAAAGACTCGAGATGCTCTCACATTGCCTGCTCCAAGATGGAGTGATCTATTTTTTATAGGGTAGGTTTGACTTGTTTACAAGTCTAGTCTAATGTTGAAGATGTAGGCACATGAAACCTCTTGTGATGAGGGGCTTCTCGGTGGATCTACTCAACATTAGAGCCCTATATTAATTAGACGTGCATGTGAGGAGATGATACATGAACAAGGCTCATGAACAACATTTCTAGTGAAGAAGGAATGCCAAGAAGTTAAGATAAACTATTGAAGAAACCCCGATAAGCATTAAAGAAGGTATTGAAGACAAAAGTACAAGTCGACCCTACAAGCAAATTGAAGGTGACTCGAATTGTATAAATAAAGGGCTTGATCATTTCATTTGATCACAATCACAACACTTCTCATCAAGTGCGCAAGTCTCAATTGCAGTTGCCAGTTACAGTTCTAGTTGCAGTTGCCAGTTCTTAGTTGCGCAAATTTTGAGGTGCGCTATCTTGTCTAGGGTTCACTGTTTTTTAGGGTTCTTCCTTATACAAGGGATAAATTCTTTATTTGTTGGGTTTCTTCATATTGATGGTGATGTACTTATTCGTTGGAATTATTCCTAAGAAAAGTTGTTGGGTTTTCTCCCAAGGTTGGATGTCCCAGGATAGAATCTTGTGTCTACTGTGCATGGCTATCTTTCTATGATTCTGTTGTTTCCGCTACAAATTTATTTTGGTTGAGATTTTTAGTGTGTAATTATTCTATGATAACAGTGGCATAAAATTATGTTTGAAATCATAAGGAAATAATTATCAGATTTGAAAATTGAAAATTCAACATGGTATCGAAGCTTGGGATCTAAAGAGAAGGGGATCATCTTGAGACACATTGTTGGGTACAACACTGGAGTGTTGTTCTTCTTCTTGTTCTTGTTTCGAGCAAGTCATAGGTGACAACTCTGAGGGAGCTAAGGAGTTAGCTTTGAGAGGGAGCTACAGTGACGGTTGCAAGTGGCAACAAGTTAGATGGTCTCTGGTTTGAGACATGGAGAAGACCATCCAGACGAGGAGTTGTGGACTATTGCAACTTAGTGGTGTGGCAAGATGGGAGTTTTGGTGGATTGGCAGAGGGCCCATATCACAACAATATGTTGTGTGGCAGATTTCCAACCTTGTGAATGGACTTCCGGTGACTTGTCATGTGTAGTTACGATGGGTGTAGCTCAGGTGCTTTGGCACAAACGAGTTGGCTTCAAAAGTTTGGCAGGTTGATAAGATAGAATCTTCATCGAGCTAGAGAGTTGCACATTTTCGAGGTATGAAAAATGTATGAGGTATTTGTGCCCAAGGAGAAGAGGACGAAGTTAGAACCTTCTGGAAAGAAGGGTACTTTTGTAGGATACAACAAGACTTTGAAGGCCTACAGGATCTACATTCCAGGACAACGTTAGATTGAGGTTAGTCGTGATGTTACCTTTGATGAAGAAGTAGCCTTGAAGAGGTCTAGAGAATCTCATATGGAGATTGATAGTGAGGAGCAGGAGGCTCTGAAGGATGAGAGTACAGATCCCTCTAATCCAGTTGTTCATCCTTCAGACTATCAGGAGGAATCAGTAGAGCCAACAGAGCTAGTGGATCAACCTAAGAGATGTTGCCATGATTAGAAAGAGGCAAGCATGGCTTCGCGACACTTTGCAGGATGCAAATGGGCATGTAGCTCCCAATGGTACTTTCTGGGAGACCAAACGACCTCAGAGGTTCTCGAGTTATATGGCATTGATCAGTCACATCATTGATTCCGAACCTTCCAGTTATGATGAGGCAGAAGGCCAACAGGTTTGGAAGGATGCCATGATGGAAGAGTATCAGTCCATCATGCGGAATGGTGTGCGGGAGATAGTTCCGAGACCATAGGGGAAGTTAGTGGTGACTTCCAAATGGATCTATAAGATCAAGCATTGAACAAATGACAACATCGAGAAGTACAGAGTGAGGGTTGTGGCGAGAGGATTCTCTCAGAAAGAGGGAGGGGACTATGAGAAGACTTTTGCTCCAGTCGCCAAGTACACTTCCCTCAGGACTATTATTTCTCTTGCTTTAGTTATGGGTTGGAGATTACATCAAATGGATGTGAAGACCGCGTTCCTCAACGGTGTGATTGAGGAAGAAGTGTACATAGAGCAACCTCAAGGCTTTGTGATATACGAGGAGTCTCATGTTTGCAGATTAAAGAAATCTTTGTATGGACTCAAGCAGGCACCCTGGGCATGGTACTCCAGGATTGATGGATACTTGATGAGTTTGGGCTGCACTAAGAGTGATGCAGATCCCAACCTTTACTACAAGGTTGTTGATGGTGATCCATTGGTCTTGGTACGGTATGTTGATGATTTGTTCCTTACGAGGGCA
>ML827178.1:79356-89412 GCA_009831015.1 Picea engelmannii | reverse complement strand
CTCTTTGATATATTCTAGGGCCAACTTCTCTTTGTGCCTATTACAATTACATTATGACCAATCCGCAAAACGGGATTTGGTCCTTTTACAATAGCCGACATGATCAATCCACAATGGGGATTGATCCAATGAATAATATATCAAATAAGAATAAGAATACACTTTGCAGTTACATTATTTCAATAACCTGCAGTCTGTGGTCTACAATCCCAGGCTTTGTGCTCTTGCTCTCCACCATAAAAGCGTTTTTTTACGAATTCCTTACCCATCGGTTTCTTCTTGTTTGTATCACTAGTGATTGCATGTAGTGCTTGAACGTCACTTGGAGATCCTCGAGAACATTTTATCTCAAGAAGAACCACTATTATTGTATGCAATGTTTGGGATGGTAATTTTGGAAGTTTAACAACCACCTCATTGTAGCTTGATGCCGTGCTCCTTATAGCCATGGTTCCATCCACATCAAGTTTCATTCCTATTCCTAGGAATACACTCTTTAAGATTTAAATTTATTGATGTCTGTTGACTGTAAATTCTGTTCAGGCAGAAGAGATCACCAATTGCAGAAAAGTTGAAAAGCAACCGATCTTAAATATCCCAATTTGTGCAATTATCCATATATCACAGATTTGGGCTTCATGCTAGTGTGACGTGGTTAAATGATTTTCAAGAAAAGTAATGCCTAAAGCCAACGAACTGTACATCCAATTAACTTTTTTTTCCAGCCGAAAAAATTACTCAATTATATTATATCAATATAATGTGTTCTCACAACAGTACATCCGAAGGTGGAGTAAAAAAAACAAATGGTGAAGTGCTTATTTTTCTTACATGTGGTCTGCCAACCAAGGTTGTAAGAGAATAGATCGGGTCAGAAGGAGGGAATATCAGATTACAAGTGAAGTATCAGTAGAATTGTAACAAGGAGACCAGAAAATAGAAGCTGTAAAATTGAGCATGCCGACAGTGACTATTGCCTCCGGTCCTAAAAGATTTTAATAACATAAGTGGGGCCCTCATGGCCATCCAGCCATTGGTTGAAAGTATTCAGGCCAACTGTTTTTTCTAGTGTTGTCTTTGATAGCAGGTCTGCTTCCCTATTGTATTCACGGGAGGCATGAGTGAAGATAAGTTTCTTAAATAGACGTTGAAGTGATCTGATTTGGTCCATCCAGGCCAAGAGTGCAATCGAATGGAGCGTACCGGATTGGTTCAACCAGTCAATGATCACTTTGGAGTCGCCAATCAGTTGAATTTGTTCAATGTTTAGTCTTGATGCCAGGTGGAGAGTAACCCATGTGCCCAGGAGTTTGGCCCTTGTGTTTGTGCCCGGGCCATAGATGCAAGTCCATCTGTATATGTTGTGTTTATTTAATCTTATCAGACCACCTGCCCCACTTATAT
This sequence comes from Picea engelmannii, assembly GCA_009831015.1. NCBI lineage: Eukaryota > Viridiplantae > Streptophyta > Pinopsida > Pinales > Pinaceae > Picea > Picea engelmannii. The sequence continues at coordinate 88,008 of ML827178.1, read as the reverse complement.
TTCCACTGCGTTGTGTTGCACCATCAAACCAGCCTGTGGTTATATCCTCTGGGATGTGTGGACTGATGAAAATATTTTTTTCCCCAATGGGTGGGTGAGTGTCTTTCCAAAGCTGATGCAAGCCAAGGGTTTTGTATGCGACAGTGTTAACAGTGAAGGAATTATTTTCGAAGATCAAACTGTTCCTGGCCAGCCAAATGAACCAATTGATCAAAGGCGGAAGAAGTTTGTAGTTATGCTCATGGGATGTCCAATGGGCAAGACAATCTGATAATGTGGAGCCATTCCAGACTGTGGAAATGTGGAGATCAAGAGCGATCTTATCCCAAACCTGGCGCGTGAATTGGCATTGTATGAAGAGGTGGTGTATTGATTCAGCATATTTATGACAAAGCTGACAAATGTTGGGTCCATTCCAACCTTTCCTTTGGAGGTTATCCCAGGTGGGGATTTTATTTTCATTTGCTAACCAATTGAATAATTTGATCTTGAGTGGAAGTTTCCATGACCAAAAATGTAAACGCTAGCCACTGATTTTGTTGTGCCCAAGCGAATTGATGATTTATGTGTATATGCTTTGTATAGAAATAAGTCTCGATTTGTTTGCACCAGCCCACAGGAGAAGATCCTCCTCCGATTCTTGTAGTTTGATGCCTACTCGATTAAGTTCGATACAGAATCGGTCCCACTCCCCAATCAGCTCGGGCGATAGTGCTATGTCCTGGCTCGATTTTCAGCTACCTGTCGGATGATTGTATTGGTCATAGTGCGTGCCCTGGTAAAGGAAATAAATATTATTAAGATTCAAATGATCAATTAACTGTGGGCCCAGAATGGATGTGTGTCCGAGTCCAGATATGTTGTCTTTTCCAATAACTATAGAGTGGCCAGATCCTGGCTTCCAGCAAATCGAGTTTTGTATCCAGTGTGCAGCTTTAACTAAATTCCTCCAAGTCTGTGACGTAGCTCTGGTGTGAGTAGATCCATTGTGGAGCCAAGAAGCAGCAGAGGAGTATGGAAAATATTTATCTTTTATTACAGTGCTCCAAATTCCATTGGTAGTCAAAGCGCGCCAAAGTGAATTGGCTGCCAGGGCTTTATTAAAATGAAAGATATTCCTAAAACCCCATCCACCCATAGTTTTTGGAGTAGTCAGAGTTTCCTAATTGCAGAGGTGCAATTTGCGTTGATCCTTGTTGACCAACCAGAGGATGTTATAGATAATTTTTCTGAGCTTATCCAGGACCGGTATGGGTATAGCAGTGAGTGCCATCCAATAAATTGGTTGTCCTTCAAGTGCAGCCTTGATGAGGGTGTATCGGCCTCCAATAGAGAGCCATTTGTTGCACCAATGCCCTATTTTTTTCTCCACCTTTGATACAAGTCAGTCCCAGTCTGAGTTCTTGTAGTGATCGGCTTTGATGAGGTAGCCAAGATAATGGAGTCCATGTGAGAGATGTAAGAAAGTATGAGGGAAGATGCCCTTCAGCTGTACCAAAACCTGTTCTTGTATGTTGGCAAAATGAAGGGTTGATTTTGACAAATTGATAATAAGGCTAGTAGTGCAGCAGAAAGTCTTTAGGAGACCATCAATTTCCCTCCATTCATGTGGGCAGTCATTGGACATTATGAGGATGTCATCAGCGAAGAGTAGGTGAAGGATTTTGACCAGCCTGGAGACTTTGATCCCTATTATTTTGCACTCTGCTTGGCTTTTTTTGAGGAGGCTTAAGCCTTCCATGACACAAATGAAGAGAAGCGGAGAGAGAGGGCATCCCTGCCTCAAGCCTCTTCCACTATGGAAAAAAGTAGATGGTTCACCATTAACTAGGACAGCAAATGTAGCACTAGTGAAACAGCACATAATCCAAGTAATGGTAGAAAGACTGAAGCCCATATGGGTTAAAATAAGTCTGAGAAAATCCCATTCTATGCAGTCGAAGGCCTTTTTGAGATCTAGCTTGAGTATAAGGGCACGAGTGTTTTTGTGACTGATGCTATGAAGGCATTCTTGTGCAGTGCCAATGGCATCAAGGATTTGGCGACCCTTTAAAAACCCAAGTTTGTCAGACAGTGAGCGCGAGAGAAAGGGTTTGATTCTCGTAGCAATGATCTTGGAAATAAGCTTGTAGCAGAGATTACAAAGAGCGATCGGTCTATAATCTCTGAAGGTGGTCGAGAGATTAGCTTTCGGAATAAGTGTCGAAAAAGTAGAATTTAGAGCTCCAGTAATCTTACCATGAAGTCTGGAATCTTCCACAAGTTCCAGTAGTTCAGTCCCCACCAGATCAAAAAACTGTAAGTAGAACTCGACAGTCCAACCGTCTGGGCCCGGGCTTTTGTCTTTTTGGAAAGATTTCAGAGCAGCCAGTACCTCCTGTAAAGTGAAAGGCTTGTCCAATAGTAATGAATCTTCTGTTGTAATAGACCGTTGATAGAGATTAGCCACAACTACTTGAGCTTGTAGATGGGAATGGGCTTGAGGTCTAGTTGCATAGAAATATTTTAAAAAGCTGGAGGTTGTTGTCTCGATGGCAATCTGTCAACTATGTTTAGTACCAGTGTCATCAATGATATCCCATATGTGCTTTTCGTTCCTGGACGCACTGGCGAAACGGTGGAAGAATTTGTTATTAAGATCACTGCATTTTATCCAGTTTGCTCTGCTTCTTTGCTGCCGGAGAGCCTCATCGGCCAGCAGAATCTTTTTTCTCTCGAATTCTAGTTGCTTTGTTTGGTGGAGCAAGTCCTCTAAGAGCCCATACTGAGATTCGGTCTGATGTAGTTCTTGAAGTTTATGTTCCATCTCAAATAATTCTTGATGCATGTGTCTTCTATGTTGTGCAGCCCATCTTTTGATACATATTTTAAGATGTTTTAATTTCCAAGTGATATGTTGTTGTATTCCCAATTCGCGCTGGAAGATTGGGTTGTTCCATACAGCATAGACAATCACAGAAAATTCTTTATCATGAAGCCAGCTAGAGTTCAGTTTAAACGGATAAGCAATGTGCACCACTGGAGAACCAAACTGTAGAAAAATTGGTGCGTGGTCTGATAGGTAAGGAGTATCCACCCAGGTTCTAATTCTAGCGTCTGCAGTAGCAAGGCTTTCGGAAATGATGAAACGATCAAGTCGTTTTTCAATTGACTCTGAACCCACTCTACCATTATGCCATGTTGGTCTCAGTGCATCCGAGAGAAATTCAAGCAGTTGATGCCTTTGGAAGAGTGTGTTGAAGAAATCGGCCAAGGGATCTTGGTTGGCAGACGCTCCCCAAATCTCACTGAAGTTTGTGGTAAGATTCAAATCCCCATCAATGATTAAAATTGGTTGGTCAAGTAGTCCACGAAACTCCACATTATCCCAGAAGTGTTTTTTGTTTTGACAGGGCTCGTAAGTGTTTAGAAGGTTGATCTGAAGATTGTTCCAGAGGCAAGATCCAGTCAGTAGAATGCCACCACAGCTTAGAGAGGGGCTTAATACAAATAGAGAAGGGTCCCATGAAGCTACTAAACCCCCAAAGTTTCCCAGCGAATTTACAGAGCAAGTATGCCAATCTAGTCAGAATTTATTTAGAAAGGATCGTGTTTTTTGTCCATCGACCAAGGTTTCTTGAAGGAAAATAATGTCAGGTGAAGTCTGAATGAGCAATCTTCTAAAAGCAAAGAATTTAAGGGGTCCCCCCACCCCTCTGATATTGAGGGAGAGAAAAATCATTATTTGGATCTCGCTAGGGCTTTCATGCCTATAAGTGCCCCAGTGTCAGATTGTTTTGGTTGTGCAGCCAAAGTTGTGGATGAAGAAGGCCCCTCTTTGCGGCGAGCACTTCTAGTCTTGATAGGAGATTGTTCATAAGAAATCCCTTTGGACCAGGTGTATGCTTTATCCTGGTCCATTCATGTGCATGCCTTTTGTCCCGGATTTCCTTCCACGAGATCAAGTGAGAGGACCGACATCCCTAGGTAGATAGGTAGTGGAGAGGGTGAATGTACTACTTTGTATGATGGAAGCAGAGTTTCCAACACATCGCAGAGAGTGTTATCACCTGGTTGAGTACCATTGGTTCCCGGTAGACAATTTTTCATTCCTTGCACATGTAAAGCAGAGTCTAGGTTCGATGGTTTGAACTGTGGCGGATGAAGGGAGATAGAGGGTGTGTCACTTAGAGAAGGGGTCCAGGGCTGGGTAGAAGTCGATGGTTCAAGAGTAAGAGAAGTCAGGATGGAAAGTAAGGTTGTGGGAAAGGTAGTAGGCGAGTGTAATGGTTGGGCGCAAACTGATATGGACGTTGGGGGAGAGGTGCATGTCTGAATGTGAGGAGGCTCTGCAAATTGTGTAATAGGAGGAGGGATGGGGGTTTTTTCCAAATGCAGAGTAGTAGAAGGGTCAGATCGAGGAGGGGAGGGGCCTAAAACCACAGGTGTGGTAGTGTCCAGAAGTTCTAACTCCCAAGAAGACAGCGAGTAGTAAAGAGAGGGACAGATGGACTTGAGCTTACATGTGACCGAGTCCAAGGCCTCTGAGTCTTCGTAGTCTGGAAGGCCAAGATAAGTAGGTTGTGTGTTTAGAATAGGAGAGTCCATCTAGGTGGAGTGTTCAAGCATTGATTCCTCGGTCTATTCCTCATAGAAGTGACCTGGACAGGTGTTTCTAAGGTGGCCCGTTTTCCTGCAGAGAGTGCACCTAAAAGGGATACCCAGATAGACTAGGCTCTGTCGAAAGTTTTTTCCTCTCCAGTCAATGTCGATGCATTCTAGCAAACCATCATGAATGTCTATCTCGACCAAAACATTTGCCATCTTCTTGTACGGGCCCGAAAGCGAATGTAAGTCCACGCAAATGAAGCGGCCAAGGGTGTTTCCTATAGTTTCAAGAGCTTTCTGGTTCTAGAGATGCAAAGGCAGTCCAAGAAGAAGAACCCAGAAGTGCCTCAAGTGAAAATAATCCTGTGAGGGGTCGAAACTAATCCTCCATCTTTTTAGCATGAGATTGTCACCATCCAGAGTCCAGAGCCGCTCCAGAATAGTTGTAGTGTCCTCTGGTGTCTTGAACTTTTGTTTTCAAGAATTCAATGCCACCTATTTAAGAAATGACAATACATAAAAGGGCTAAATTGTTCTGGTATCTAATACATTAACATAAAATAGAAGTATAAACCTACTACCCAAAATGACCTAGGATAAAACAATGAAGAATTCATGATTCAGTGATTTATTATTCCTCTTCTATGTTAACAATATGTTTTCTTTGGTGAGTTATTTTCACAATGAAAAATTGGATGAAGTAATGAATCATTTGGTTTAAAGCCAAATGAAATGATCAAATTGGTTTAATAACCATTAAGAGTGTCAAGATCGATTTTCGTGATAATATAAATGAAATGATCAAATTGGCCTAATAACCATTAAGAGTGTCAAGATCAATTTTCATGATAAGGTAATTGTTCAAGTAAATATTAACTTATAATGGTCAACTAGATATTAGACTTAGGCATTAATAAAGTCAACTTGACTTTAAATTATTTTATGTTTTTATGTCTTATTTCACGTTATTGTGTTTCTTGGTCTATCCAGCATTCATAAAGTGGATTGACTCTACTTGTTTGTAATCCTATATAAGAAATATTGTGCTTTCTCATTGTGTAATACAATACGGAGAACTCTTTTGAGTTATCTTGGTTTCTTTGTGTGCTCAAATTCCATAATATGGTATCAAAGCCCAGCGTTATAGAAGTCATATCAGGAGTCTTGGGCCTTTGAAACACAAGGTTTCCACTCTTGCGACTTCAGTATTTTCGAAGTCATACCAAGAGTCTCGGGCCTTCGAAAGATAAGGTTTCCACTCTTGCGACTTCAGTATTTTTGAAGTTGTATCAAGAGTCTCAGGCCTTTGAAAGACAAGCTTTTACACTCTTGCGACTTTAATAGTCTGGGTGCCATAAAGTCTATGTGGGCATGAAGACCTAGGGATTGCTCCCAATAGAGACGGATCAAAGGATCAGTAGCGTAGCACATCGAATAACCAAAAGGGTTTCACTGAACTTAGATTTTCCTATGTAATGTCCATTTCCAAATGATTCGTATAGACGAATTGACGAAATGGCCTAAGTAATTACCATGGGCCATAGTCAGAGAATAAAAAAAGGAATTAATTATTTTACTAAGGTCACCGGAGCGGAAATTAATTAATTATAAAGTTGACATTGAGTAAAGTGGAAAAAGGCACCTAAGTGACCATTGAGAATATGAAAAGTCACTTAAATTGATTAAAAGGTAAAAAGGTCGTAAAAGAGTCAATTGATGAATAAAATGGGAAAAAGAGGGTGCCCTCTCTCATTCTTGCATTGGTATTTTCTAATTTCTCATTGAGAAAGCTTATTGTGGTTTTGGAACTCTTGGGACGGAAATCCTAGGAGGATTTCCATGGATTGGCTTCGGTGGTGAGTGTTAAGTTTTGGCTCAAGCATGGGGTTTATTTCATTTTTTGTTTCGCATTACTTGAACCATACACAATGACTACAACAACAATAACTAGTTGTAGTAAACCAAGATCACAAGAAGAAAAACCATGCACAAGAACACAAGAAATATCATGGAGAACCCTTCTACACAAGGGAAGAAAACTCAGCAATCCTTTGTTATATTCTCAAGAGAAGATCCCCCATCCACCACCAAACCTAGCACACAAAAGGGTGTTGTTATGACTAAGAAATCTAGCTCTTAGAAAAGTGTGAGTTGCAGTTCTCATAGTTTTAGACCTCAACTTCTAAAATCATGAGATGACACAATGATAAGTGTGTAATCCTCAATGGGGATTCACCTTTATTTATACAAAAATTATCACATCAAATGATGTGTCTATTGGCACAATAGGGTCGATCTATACAACTTAATAATATAATAAATATAACTAATAATTACAATATTAATTATCTTTACATGTTGAGGCCGACATGTACCCTTCATAACATAATTAGGGTTACAGGTAAATCTTACTCTTAGATAATATGGAAAGGATCTCACACGTCCACTAGTGCTCAGTTACTAGGGACACGTCCACCTGTGCTCAGCCACAGGGACATCATACTCAACAGAATCATCTAGAGTACCACATTGTCTCAACTCTCACACAGAGGAGAACGATACACCCATCACATGGGCACACCCAACCATTGGGGGATGACTCAACTCTCTAGAGGAGAACGATGCCCCAACCACTGGGGGACGACTCAACTCTCACACAGAGGAGAACGATGCCCCATCATGTGGGTATGCCCAACACTGGGCTCCCTCTCAGGTCGACTCAACTTAGTGTCAAAGGAGAACGTATCCTGAAGGATGTCTCACGACGTTGCAATCATCAACACTCCCTCTTAGCTAGGGAGGCATTCTCCACCAAGCCAAGTCTCCCACGGAAGTACTCGAACTTCGTCTTGGCAAGTGGTTTGGTGAAGATATCTACAATCTGCTCATGTGTAGGAAGGTATTGCACGTGTACTGCTTTCCTTTGCACCATGTCTCTGATATAATGATATTTTATCTCAATGTGTTTCAATTTATCGTGAAACACAATATTCTCAGAGAGCTTCACATAGCTTTGGTTATCACAGTGAATAATTGTAGAATCCATCTCATGATCAAATAAGTCTGCAAGGAGCTTGCAAAGCCACACTGCTTCGCGAACTGCCACACTCAATGCTATATACTCTACTTCTGCGGTACTCAAAGCCACGGAGCTTTGTTTCCTGTTGCACCAAGAAACCATGGTAGACCCCAATGTAAAACAACAACCGGATGTGCTCTTCCGGTCGACTGTTGTCACACCCTCGCTATGACAACCTAGAATTTTCGTCTTTTCTTCGAGGGACAGAATCCCCGAATTTCTATGGGGCCTAGCGCAGACCATCCCTTCCCTTATCCTCCTCCATGTGATCGTTGGCTATGACCACAAGCCTTACCAAAAAAGGCACTTCTGGCTTTCGCGATTCGGGGAATCACGATGCAAGCGTTCCCCTGTTCTCTGTCTTTCGAAATGCCGAAACCCGAAAGGGTCTAACAGATCCTTAGCTCCTCCCTTGAGTCGTTTTTCATACAACTGGTCCTATGACCTGGTGCTATTCCTCTAAATTCTTTCGGGGTTTCGCGATTCAGGGAACCGCGATGCAAGTGTTCCTCCTTTCCCTTTCGAATCCCCGGAACTCTGACCACTCCTTTGACTTCCACCACACGTATCCTCTGACTGATACTTGGGACCCACCTTTCGGCGTTTCTCTCTTCGTGATTCCAGGAGTTGTGTTGACCATGCAACTCTACCTCTTGAGTCCCGAAACCCGTTTGGGGCCCAACAGCTATTATCCCTCAACTCTATGGGGCCATATGACCCTCCTCCAAAGATTGAGTCCTACTCCTTTCGCTCTTCGGGGTTTCGCGATTCGTGAAAATCCACATCAGAGAGTTTCCTTACCTTTTGAAACTCCGATCCCCAAATTCCCGATATGGGAATTTATGTATGAGATAAACGGCTGTGAGCCTCACCTGATTCGACGGTCCAGATCTGATCTTATGAGCACCTCCTAGGGACTAAACCTCGTGCACGTATCCTTGATCCAGCGGCTCTCATGCCACTGCGCTTCAGATCCAACAGCTGGC
>ML827178.1:31555-50415 GCA_009831015.1 Picea engelmannii | reverse complement strand
GGGAAGTTCGATACAAGAGATTGGAAGGACTTTTGGAGATTCTAGCACCTGGGTTTTTGTTGCAGGGCCTTGCTCATCAGTTCTTGTGCATTTTGAGAGAGGTAATCTTGCTAGATGATTTCCTAGAGCATTGGCACATTTTGACAGGAGGAGGACGCTATTCAGATTCATATCTATTCAGTTTAGAGGGGTTATACTTCAGATATGAGATTGAGACTTCACCTAGAGGCTTACAGTGCCCCGATCTATCTTTCTGGGGAGTTTCAGGACATTTGGAGGTCTCCTTCATTAGGGCTGAAATATTATGGTTTGACAGTATTCAGGAGGGCGAAGCTCCACTTGGGGATTCAGCATTTGGAGGAGAATCTCTTGGTATTTCAGTCTGAGACTTCAAGAGGGGACTCTACTCACTTCGATCTATATTTTGGCATCTTCATCGGAGTGTTTGGAGGCCTTGAGAAGCAGGGCATAATTGTTGGGGGTATTCAGTCTTTCAGTAGGGCATGACTTAGACAGTCTTGGGGTTTGGCACTTCATACGGTCCGGATCTCATCTTGTATTCATCTATTATAGCCAGGTGGCCTTTGGAGGCTTGTATATTCTCTCTTGATCTTGATTGAGGACCATCCTCATTTTGTTATGATCTCTTAAGCTATATTGTACCAGATCTGCAGATCCATTGTATCAGTTCTTCTAATATTATTAATAAAGATTAGATCTAAGGTGTTTTGCGTTATATCTTGTGTTGTTGATATTGCATCTGGTTGAGGTATGTCCATTGCTATATCGTCTTATTTTTTGCTACAAACACACTTTAAAATCATCAGTATAACCCTAGCGCAGCCTAAAGGACCATAATAAGCAAAGTGTTTGACGAAATGCCACAACCAGAAAACAGTTAAAAATTAATGAAAAATGTGATGTTCCTGGCACCTTGGCTTGGGAACATTATAGTGGTATCAAAGCTTAGACTCTTGCCATCCTGAGGGGTCTTCCATAAGGAGAAATGGATATGTTTTACTTTTCTAGAGAGAGTGTACTCTGTGAAAGGGAATACTACGCCTCTAGTGAGGTGTTTAGGGCTCAAATAACATTCCAACAGTATTTATCCATAAACAACCCTAGGTGGAGCGGAAATGAGTTTGCATATTGGGTCAACATAACAGAGAAAACCAGAGCTAGAGCATCTAGTTGGAGGGAAGCACAGAGCATGCCTACACCCAGTAGGATTAGACAACTTTGCTACAATTGCAAGGTGCCTTAGGAACCAGATCATAGATGTAGGGGTAAAGGTAAGAAGCATATTATTGAGGTGCACTATGACAGTGATGATGAGGTGTGTGAGGATGCAGAGATAGATGCTTATTTGGAGCAGGTTAATGATGCTAGTGACTCTTGCACAGAGGCTAGTGATTCTTTCACGCTTGAGGAGGATAGTGACCCTTGCGCATTGGATGAACAATGGGATGGACAGGATGATAGAACCTGTGTTTCAACAATCATATCACATATTGTTGATGACCTTACACCTCAGCAGAGTGGTGACACTAGTGAGGATTCACAAGTGTTAGCACCTAGACCTGATGAGCTTCCTATGATGACCGTGACACATCTGTCATCTTTCCAGACACCCATGATAGCCACGCCACATGAGGAGATCAGTGGAATTTCAGATATGATAGAGGAGCTATATGTGAGGGATGCACACAAGGGACATAGGAGGAGATATATGACGTGCAGACAGTAGACCTTACACACACATATCAGCATGAGGAGAGTAAGCCACTTCTTTTGGAGACTCCACTATTTGATCAGACTATGGAGATTGGCAATTGGATGGGACACTTACTTTCAGAACCATCATGATGTGATGAGGATGTACCCTTTATTGGTCAAGATGACCATAGCACGTTTCTGGACACATCTATATGGGATCCAAGCGCAGATGATAGTAGCAGGGTGAGTGCACAGGAGGATACAGCTGCTCATATAGGATACAGTATGATTCAGAGGGAGCTAGTCATTGGTGAGGATGTGCAGTCGCTCACAGGAGGACCCAATAGCATAATGGATAGGGGGCAGTTCAGTGCTTTATCTTTTGCAGAGAGTGTTGTTGGGGATTCCAATGTTGACACTAGCAGTGAGGGACATGAGGTAGCACCTCAACATGACTATGATCAGGAGTCACATTACTTAGCAGGATAGTTGAGAGTCAATGAAGACATGATCATGGAAGCCACTAGGCGCATTGATGACACACATGCATTGGTGGTCGATTGTTGTTGGAGGGCATCGTGGGCACATGATATTTCGGATGAGGGATCCGCCATGGATGAATTCCATACTCTCAGGGAGAGGATGACTATGAAGAGGGTCGACCACCAACAATTGTTGATGGACAAAGACTATCTATTGGAGGTTGGCGAGATGTATCGCAGGGCCCTAAGGGAGCAAGAGTTGGAGGTAGACAGACTCACTCATGAGTTGGAGAGCACTCGGGGATTCTTGAGAGGCACACAGACATCCCTTCAAGAATCAAATTCTAGATCAAAGGAGCTTCTTGAGGAGATTCATCAGAGATCCACTACATCTATCTTAGTGGAGGCTCAGATATATCATTCAGTCACATTGCTAGAGGATGTTGGTGGTCTAGCAGAGGAGCATGAGGGGTACCCAGGATCACTGGTGAGTATGGAGAGTTATGATCTAGAGGCACATGAGCTACCCTCCACGAGGATCTTTGAGACAGTCGAGCACTCACATATGCATGGGGACTCCAAAGCTAGGGGCAGTTTTGAGGACACTTCCATTTGTGTCCCAGGAGTGATTGACCTTCATGTAGAGGTTGATCCAGTATTACACCCAGGATCCATGATGTTGCAGGAGTATACAGGAGATTACATGAGTATGCAGGAGCATACAGTGGTGAGTGATAGCTCACAGAGACATGCAGATATGTATAGTGGGGTTCAAAAGGGTGTATTGGCTTGCAGGGAGGAGACACACTTAATAGAGCATGGATATGGCTCTCCTTGGAAGCAACACATAGTACTGGGGGATCACCTTCACAGTAGCAAGATCCATAGGGGTGATGATGATTGGGATTCAGTGATGATTATAGGCGAGTATGCACCATGGGTACTGGTGGACGATCTTTTGGTTGAATCCTTGGGATTGACCAAAGCATATGATACCTTACAGTCCTACAGTCAACCACAGATGTTTTAGTTATCCTTTCTCGACACTCTCATCATTGACAGCGGCATGAGGAGAGATAGACAGTGGCAAAGGACATGGAGAGTGAGTAGGTTGAGACCACCTGACACGAGTGGTTTTATGACATACAGCAGGATAGGGGTGGATCATCATAGGCAGAAAATTGAGACTTTGTGCGGGATGGTGAGCATCATAGGCCAAGGAATAGAAGACATCTCAGAGGGTGACATAGATACAGATTCTCATGAGGATGCGTACGGAGGACTTCAGACAATGATCAGTATAATGACACCGGAGCAATTAACAGGGATTGGAAGTGATGAACTTCCAATTTTTCCATGGGATCCGGGAATTCATTTTGTTAGTAGGTCGTTTCACTTTATGATGACCCAGGTTGCGCCAAAGAGTCACATATTCCACTTTGGGTTGGTTTTGAGTGGGCCTGCAGGGACTTTTCCTATGGAGCAAGACCATTTCTCCCTCTTGATCATCATGATTGAGCATGGAGATGGTTGGGCAGGTACTAATTCCACGGAGATACTTTTATAGATGCAACTTCTGGACAGCATGTCCAATTGCCACAGGTATTTCAGCTTGAGGATCCAGGAGTGGGGGATCCAGCATGTATACACGGAGCAAACAGTCATGGTCAGAGTAATGCATCGCCAACATGGTTATCTTAGTTAAGACTAGCATGGGACCCGAGGATTGAGGGGTTGAGCATATCACTGACTGATAGAGGCGAGTGGACCCTTGCAGGGGAAAGTCATTGTGACTTTCCAGTGAGCTTTAGTGTTGAGGAGAGCACATCACTTGAGGGTGTCTCATGGAGGTCTTGCAGTACCTCACTATGGAAGCAGCATGGGCAGTTGATGGAGACCGTATTGGTCTTGATATGGATTCGAAGGATGGACTCATTTCGGGATGAGGCCATGTGTCATGAGCAGAAGACTCCTAGTATTGATATGATTCAGGATCATGATTCACAGGGTATTGCAGTTCACATCCTGATATGGGACCCAGGGGGTAGAGTGCGTGATAGTTCACCTTTGGATGGGGTCTACTGTGTGTCCCACGGGTGGACATGGGATCATGGTATTATACTTGGAGGGATTCATTTATTGCTTGAGGACAAGAAATATTCTAGCAGGGGAGACTGTAATGTCCCCACTTTGGGACATCATTACATTACAGAGTGTTATAATGACCAGATTAGCCAGATGGAGGATATAGCGAGTACAATGACTATTGAGGGGTATTTTGGGGTTCGGCTTGCATCACTCATCTCATTTCATAATTATGATCCATTTCGCACAGTTGGGCTTTGGTTCCATTACATTCCGACAATTTCCATGATTTTGAGTTATTTTGGGCTATAGGTTAATTAAATACACTAAGGAGGTCATATTGGGCATGATACTTGGAGGAACCTCTTAGTGTAATAGGTCATTGGAATCGGGAGGAACAACACTACAAGATAGGATGATGAAAAGTGACTTTCAGTGGCCAGGGAAGCCACAAGGAGAGATAAAGTGCTTTTCAGAGGTAAAAGAGTTAATTAATTAATTAAAGTGATTTAATTAATTAAGTAAAAGTCACTTTGGAGAGAAAATGTGAGCAGGAAGGATAAAAGAGAGGCAAGGGCCTATATTCTCTCATTCATGTTGATTATCAGTTTTGATATCTAGCTTCTAGCTTGTGATCCCATGCCTTGGGGGTTTTGAGGGTTTTGACTTAACAAACCCTAGAGATCAGCTCGGTGGTGAAAGATCCCACCCAATTTGATCCAAGCTTGGTCACGGAGGTGAAAGACTCCTCCCGCACCATTCTACATCGGATCTACTCAGTCTCAGGAGAGTTCTACACCAGCCACATGTACAGGAAGAGAGAGGGTGCACCATTGAGGGTTTCTAGCAAGAGGGGTGCACCATTGATGAGAGGGAAGTTTGATCCAAGATATTGGAAGGACTTCTGGAGATTCTAGCACCTGGTTTTTCGTTGCAGGACCTTGCTCATCATTTCTAGTGAATTTTGAGAGAGGTAATCTTGCCAGATGATTTCCTAGAGAATTGGCACGTTTTGACAGGAGGAGGACGTTATTCAGATTCAGATCTATTCACTTTAAAGGGGTTATACTTCATATCTGACATTGAGACTTCACCAAGAGGCTTACAGTGCCTCGATCTATCTTTATAGGGAGTTTTAGGACATTTGGAGGTCTCCTTCATCAGGGCCGAAATATTAGGATTTGACAGTATTCAGGAGGGCGCATATCCACTTGGGGATTCAGCATTTGGAGGAGAATCTCTTTGTGTTTCGGTCTGAGACTTTAGGAGGGGACTCTACTCAATCCGATATACAGTTTGGCATCTTAATCGGAGTGTTTGGAGGCCTTGAATAGCAGGGTCGAATTGTTGGGGGTATTCAGTCTTCCAGCAAGGTGTGACTTAGCCAGTCTTGGGGTTTGGCACTTCATACGGTCTGGATCTCATCTTGTATTCATATATTGTAGCCAGGTGGCCTTTGGGGGCTTGTATATTCTCTCTTGATCTTGATTGAGGACCATCCTCATTTTGTTATGATCTCTTAAGCTATATTGTACTAGATCTGTAGATCCATTGTATCAGTTCTTCTACTATTATGAATAAAGATCAGATCTAAGGTATTTTGAGCTATCTCTCGTGTTGTTGATCTTGAATCTGGTTGAGGTATTTCCATTGTTATATCTTCTTATGTGTTGTTGCAAATACACTTTAATATCATTAGTATAACCCTAGCACAATCTAAATTACCATAATAAACAAAGTGTTTGACGAAATGCCACAATCAGAGAACAGTTAAAAATTAATGAAAAATGTGATGTTCCTCGCACCTTGGCTTGGGAACATTACATTCCTTCTATTGGTCCTAGCACCCACCCAAACATGAATCCTAGTATGTTTAGGTGCAAGAATCTCAATATGGTTGCCCTCACCATTGTTCCCATTGTTCACATTGGAACCCCTTGAACCATTGTTACTCCCATGGTTCTGATTTGTTCAGTTACTAGCAATTAACTGTGTCAATAGTTTTGTTAATTGTTGCTACCCAGTGGATAAGCCTTCTAGGATTTGTATAGATTTTCCCTCATTATTATCCCCATGACTTCTTCTTGTTCTGTCTCTGGTTGGTTCTCCCTTATTTCTCCTTCTTCGTTAAATATGTCTTATTCCCCTCGCATATTTTTGGGTTACTTTTAACCTTCACCTATGGCATATTTACACAACATTATGTTGGAAGGGAGTCAAAGGTTCACAGACAAGAACTACATCACATGGAAGCAGTGGATGTTGACCATCTTTTAGTATAGGTGCATGGCAAATATTTTCCTTGGTAAACTTACCTAGCCTGGAGTTACAGGTAAAGACTGGAATAAGTTTAATGAGAAAGACAGAGAAGCAATAATGTTAATTAAGTTATTTGTGACAAATGAGATGCTTACAGATGTCTAGAGAGGTAAGACTTCCTCAACGATTTGGACACATTTGAAATATATGCATGAGATATCAAACAAAGGCAGAGCCTTCTTTCTGAAGAACATGTTTTCGATGATGATGGATGAGCATGCATCCCTCCACGAGCATTTTCTCAAGATCAAAGATATTTTAGAACAGTTGATGGCCATTGGTCGAAAGATGGAGGAAGACATGGTGGTAATCACACTAAAAAGTTTATCATGTGCTTATGAGCACTTTATTGAGACCCTGAACATCACTTCCATTAATGTTGACCTGAAGTTTGATGAGCTTTGCAATAAGCTCTTGTAGCAGGATAGATGGAAGAAACAGCTCAGTAGTAGTCGTGGGACAGATGATTTTGAGCAGGCCTTTTCTACCAAATTAAAGGGAAAAGGTAAATGGGCCAAGAAGACGGGACAGAGTAGCGATGAGGATGACACCAAGGATTAGAAGACCATCAAATTAAATTATTGTGGCAAGGAGGGCCATATGAAGAAGCATTGCGGAAAGAGGTTGGTTAACTAGAAAACCAACCAAGGAGGGACTCAACAACAAGTTCATGTCGCGGAACATACAGAGGAGAAGGAACCATCTTTCTATGCATTTATGGCCATGACACAAGCATATCAACCTAGGTCATCTGCTTGGTTCATCGATTTAGGGGCATCACATCATTTCACCAACAGATAGGATTGATTGATAGAGTACATGCCTTCTTCTTTTAAGGATTCAGTGATCTCCAGTGGTGGTGAGGAGTATACCGTTGTTGACGAAGGAAATGTGCAGATTTACTTTGGAGGAAAAATGATAATCTTCCTCAATGTATATTGTGTGCCATGTATGGAGCTTAATTTTCTTTCAGTTAGTCAGATTGTGTGGCACAATCCCAAACTAGATGTCAACTTTAGCAATCACAAGTGCTACATAGTTGACAAGGAGACCAAGAAAATTGCTTCTCTTGGTGTCAAGAACCACATATTGTTTAAATTAGTGGATATTGGACAGGTCAGAGAGCATGCACTAACAACCAAGAGTGCATCAGATATCAGTATACACTATTGCATTAGAGGTATGGGCTCCTCAACTTGACCTACCTCTCTCATTTGGCACAAGATAATATGGTAGATGGTCTTCCAAACATTCAATAGCATATCCAAGGAGTTTGTGGAGCTTTCCATGGAAGGAAGCAACACAATGCACCATTTGATGAAGGACAAGCATAGAGAGAACAAAGAGTCCATCAACTGGTTCATGTGGACATTTGTGGAGCAATGAACACGGAATCAATCATCATTGACAGGTATTTCCTTATGTTTGTTGATTATTATAGTAGGAAAATGTGGGTGTATTTTTTGAAACTGAAATCTGAAGTGTTTAATGAATTTGAAAATTTCAAAGCCTTAGTAGAAAAAGAGTTTGGTTGTCACATTACCTCTCTTAGGTCTAATAATGGTGGCGAATTATGTTCCAAAGAATTCAAGAAGTTGTGTGCTAAACATGGGACCAAAAGGAAATTTACTACACCTTACACTCCACAGCGGAATGAAGTGGTTGAAAGGAGGAACTGCACTATCAGAGACATGGCTAGGGGTATGTTACAGAATAGGTGTGTTCCAAATAGGTTTTGGGCTGAGGCGGTGTTCACAAAAATATACTTGCTTAATATATCTCCAATGATGGAAATGAAGCAGAAAACTCCAAAGGAAGCATGGTTTGGAAGAAATCCCAAAGTCGACCATCTTAAATTATTTGGTTCTACTGCCTACACTTGGATTCTAGATGAAAAGTGAACCAAGTTAGATTCAAAGAGAAAAAATATGATGATAGCATGGTACAATGGCCATAAATCCTACATGTTGGTTGATATTGACACCAATAAGGTGAGCCTAAGTAGAGATATTGTTGTTGATGAGAAATTTGTACTTTCCCACACTTCTCTCAGATTCAAAATTATCGAGCAACTAGTGGTGAATAAGGATTCAGGTGTCAAGCTTTAGGCAGCTCCACCTCAAAGGGAGAATATTTTGAGCATGAGGAGTCTTATAGGCCAGTAATTTATGATGCATATAGCTTGAATCATCATTCAGATGACACGGATATAGGTGAGGAGGATGAGAATCCCAAGAAGAGACCCAAGTGGTGGCATAGCACCATTGGAGATGTTCGGATAGGTGAAATGATCAAGGGAAAATTATCAAGAGGAAAGAGAAACAGAGACCAAACACGATCAAATTTGATGTAATGGCCAATGTTCAATAAATTTATGAACCACGGTTGTTTGAGGAGGCGAAAGGGAGACCTGAAAGGGAAAAGGCCATGGAAACTGAACATGAGAGTTTGATGAAAAATCAAACTTGGGACCTCATAGTTCTTCCACCATGGAAGAAACCCATTGGTTGCAAATGGGTGTACAAGGTCAAGTATAAAGTAGATGGTACACTTGACAAGTACAAAGAACGGTTGGTTGTAAAAGGGTTCTCTCAACAAGAAGGTATTGACTATGAGGAGACCTTTGCTACTACAACAAAGATGAGCACCATGATCTAATTTGTTCTGGCCATGGCAACACAGTTTGGTTGGAAGGTCCATTAAATGGATGTGAAGAGTGCCTTCTTCAATGGCGATTTGTAGGAAGAGGTCTACATGTATCAACCACAAGGTTTTAAGGTTTCAGGGAAGGAGCATTTAATCTACACACTGAAGAAGGATCTATGTGGTTGATAGGTGAGGAGGAAAGAGTGGTGACATAGCACCATTGGAGATGTTCGGATAGGTGAAATGATCAAGGGGCGATCATCAAGAGGAAAGAGAAAACAAAGACCAAACATGGTCAACTTTTCTCTAGTGGCCAATGTTCAAGAAATCTATGAACCACAGTTGTTTGAGGAGGTGAAAGGAAGACCTGAATGGGAAAAGGCCATGGTAGTTGAACATGAGAGTTTGATGAAAAAGAAAACTTGGGACCTCACAACGCTTCCACTAGGGAAGAAACCCATTGGTTGCAAATGGGTGTACAAGGTCAAGTACAAAGCAAATGGTACATTTGACAAGAACAAAGCATGGTTGATTGCAAAAGGGTTCTCTCAACAAGAAAGCATTGACTATGAGGAGACATTTTCTCCTACAACAAATATGAGCACCATCCGACTTGTTCTAGCCATGGAAGGATAGTTTTGTTGGAAGGCCCATCAAATGGACGTGAAGAGGTCTATATGTATCAACCACATGGTTTTCAAGTTTCAGGGAAGGAGTATCTAGTTTGCAAACTAAAGAAGGATTTGTGTGGTCTGAAGCAAGCACCCAAGGCATGGTACATCAATACTGACAGATACTTGGATGAACAAGGGTTCCAGCAGAGTCCTTCAGATCCCAATATGTATGTCAAAAGAGTTGGTAATGATATCATTCTTCTAGTCATATGTTTAGATATCATTATTACGGGTAGTGAGGAAAGTGATATAAAACAGATTAAATCCAATATGAGTAAAACTTTTGACATGATTGATTTAGGTCTCCTACTCTATTGTCTAGGTGTAGAAGTTTGGAAAAAAGGTAGCAACATTTTTTCTCACAAACAAAATATGCCAGGAGTTTGCTTGAGAGGTTCAAAATGACAGATTGCAAAATCTCGTCTACACCTATGGAGAAAGGAATGAAAACTTGCAGCCAAGACTGACTCTAAGGCAGTTAATGAGTCAGTATACAGGAAATGGTGGGTAGCATGATGTATCTTATAGCCACTAGACCTAATTTAAGTTATGTTGTGAATTTCATTTCCAAATTCATGACAATGCCTAAGGTAGAGCACTGGACTATAGTGAAGTGAGTGTTGAGATATGTGAAAGGGACACTTGACTTTGGCATTTTGAACAACATAAGCAAGGACCTTCAGTTGTGTGGATATACAGTTTATATTGGGTAGGTTTTGTCGATGATAGAAAATCCATTTCTGGGTTTTCAGCCTTGGCACGGGTGCAATCACATGGACCAGCAAGAAGCAGCATGTAGTAGTTGTTTCATTCGTAGAAGCAGAATATCGAGTAGTGGTGAAAGGAGCATGTGAGGCAGTTTGGCTCAGGAGGATGCTTTCAAATATGCAAATGCAACAAACAGAGCCAACACCCCTATTATGTGATAATCAATGCGTGATCAAACTTGCCAAGAATCGTGTCTTCCACTAGCGTACCAAACATGTTGAGATACATTGCCACTTCATCAAATAGCTTGCAGAGGATAGATCTATCGAGCCGCGGTACTTTCCCACAAAGGACCAAACTACAAACATTCTCACCAAGTCTTTGGGTCCAGAAAATTATGTAAAACTCTGGGATAAGCTTGGTGTAGTTAGTAGATTGACCATTTAGGAGGGTGTTAAAGTAAATATTAGTTTATAATGGTCAATTAAATATTAGACTTGGGAATTAATAAAGTCAATTTGACTTTAGATTATTTTGTGTTTTTATGTCTTATTTCACTTTATTGTATTTCTCGGTCTATCCCACATTCATAAAGTGGATTGACTAAACTTGTTTGTAATCCTATATAAGAAATATTTTGATTTATCATTATGTGATACAATATGAAAAACTCTTTTGAGTTATCTTGGTTTCTTTATTTACTTGATTTCTGTATCACAATAAACCATATGGATAAAGTAGAATGTGAAACTTTTTATTATTATTAAAATATGAGAATTTGAATGGGTTTGAGACAACACTGACCACTTTAAATATGTGTTAAGCATCTCATACTAAGTATAAAAGTTGTTTTACATGAATTTCCTATCGTGAAAATAACTTTTTAAAGGGATTGCCTTTCCTTGGAACAAGAATTGAAACATCCGATTTATAGAGCCCTAATGTGGTTAAAGTCTCAACGATAACCACCAAATAATCCCAACTATAGCTATAAAGACCTCAATCTAATAGGACCATATTGTTCCAAACCTTTTCCATATTCGAAAGCTTTTCCTTGTAGGACCCATGAACAAGATGAGCAATTATCTTGTTCTTATACTCTTGTAACCTTGCAAAACTTTCAAAGATATTAACAAAAAAATTGCATTTTCTATGCGAGGGAAATTAGAAGGAAGACTTCTTCTGTTCGTTTTTTATTCTCTAACCACGCCATTATAATAAAAATTAAGGATTTCATAACATAACAAGCGTGTATGAAGGTTTATTTGCAAAGTGTATCAAGCTAGGATGTGGGCCATGATGAATGCTATCATTGAATCTTACAAAAGTCAAAACGTGTTTCAAGAGGCTACTCATGAACCTGTTTCAAGAGGCTACTATAGATAAAATATGCCTAGAAAGGAACATCGTTGGGCATGAAACAAGAGACATAGCTCATGAGGATTGATGATAGTTTTTAAGCCACATGCTCAACATATATGATAGAGAGACATGAGAAGTAGGGCTGGCAATGCTAAGGCAAAAACAATATGGACAAAAGGCAAGGAAGACACCCATGTCTAATCAATCAATGCCTAGATTTAATAGGAGAATAATGTCATAAACAAAAGCAGTTATGTTCACCTACTTACAAATACAACTCATGTACCCATAGACTAAAAAATGAAAATGTAAATGAATGTTGGAAAAAGGGCATTGTAGGAAATGAAATCTCACATCACTTTTTTGGGGGGTTTATTTAACATAACTACTATGTATCTTGGGCTTCATTGATAAGAGCATTTGATGACCATAAAATCCACCATTGCTATCATTTGCATAAGCCAAAGCAATGTAGTCTTGTTCACTTACTTACAAATACAACTCATGTACCCATAGACTAAAAAATGTAAATGAATGTTGGAAAAAGGGCATTGTAGGAAATGAAATCTCACATCACTTTTTTTGGGGGTTGATTTAACATAACTACTATATATCTTGGGCTTCATTGATAAGAGCATTTGATGACCATAGAATCCATTATTGCTATCATTTGCATAAGCCAAAGCAGTGTTATTGCTATCATTTGTATAAGCCAAAGCAGTGCTATGATTATAGGACAAGGAATGTAAATGGAAAGCAACATAAAACACCTTACTCTATGAAGAGAACATTGTATGAGTAGTTAAATTTGGCTCCAAAAGGAAGAGTAGCTCTGAGCATCTTGTTACTCCAAAGGGGAGAGTAGCTTTGAGCATCTTGTTAAAAGAGTGATGACCAAGGAGCACACAATTAAAAACATTCTCATACCCTCTCTAAATCCCTAGCTCATGATGAATCCCCATCATTCCATTCATTGTTTAGGATCTGGATTTGACTTACATAATTCATTTAAGCGCATTCCATAGGTTCCATGTAATGAATCAAATTAGTGCATCAATTGAATATCCGAAATAAATAAGATAAAACGAAGAAATTCATAGAAGATATAAATATATATATATATATATATATATGTAATTGAATCATATGAGTGATATTTACAAGGCCACTCATGACGATATAAATATCATTCATTGGCCATGAGGGTGAAGTGTTTTGTCCTTGGGTTATCTAATTATTGTTGTTGTTTGTGACTGGCGGAATCAACAACTAACCGGGCATGTACTTGTGTGTCATGGGGTCGTTTTATCCAATTGCTACCACTATAACCTCCAAGCATGTCAATGCAGCCCCTCACGCGACACACAAGGTAAGTCGAGGGTTTCGAACCGATGACTTCACTTAACAGAGTGTCTTAACAGTACAATCCATCACTAAATGGTATACACCCCAGAGGCATCATCATCATCATCGTCGTCGTCATTATTATTTAATGTTATTTATATATTTATGTTTGTTTGGAACCATGACCTTAAAATCAACAACCAAATTGAAAAGTGGTGCAACTAATTGCACTTTTTTTTTTGTTAAAATTACAATTTGTTTGAAACCATAACATTAATAACTAGTGTCGTTGCAACCAAACTCTTAAAATCTACCCACCAATAAAAAGATGATATTACCAATAACATTTTTTTTCTCAAATAGCAATATTTTTTAAATCATGACTAAAATATTATTTTTTAAATCATGACTAAAATATTAATGGAAACAAAACCTTCAAAAATAAAAATAAAAATAAAAAACATGTTTAAAAAAAATCTTTTGGATTAAAACACAATAATTAAAAAACTATTTTATATAAAAAATAAAATAAAAAAATATTTTTGAAAACTATTTTATATGAAAAAAATTAAAAAATAAAAATTAGGAAAACTTTAAATAATTTTGGAGGTGGGAATTGTCCCACTCCCCTCCATAAAATTTATTTAAAAAAATTACATGGCCTTAAAAATAAATTAATTAAATGAAATTAAAAAACAAATGAAATGTTTTTATTCATTTATAAGTTTTTTAATTTAAAAATTAAAAATATTATATTATTAAAACAATAAATAGTATTATAAATTTTTGAAAAAAGAATTATGTTTTTTTTTTAAGAAAATAGTATAAGGTAATTATGGTTTTTAGATATTATTAATTAATTTTGAGATTTTTAAGTTTTTGGTTTTGAGATTTTACATTAATAATATATATTAGCATTTAAGATTCATATGTTCTTTTTGATATTTAATATATATATTAGCATTTAAGATTCATATGTTATTTTTAATATTTGTCCAGTTTATTGTTTGGCCTCAGTATGTGAATTGTTATTGTTGAAAAAGTAATATTAAATATTGTTATTTTTATATATGAAATTTATAAAAATATATGAAAAAAATGTTATGTGTGTCTTTTTTCTTTTCAATTTTATTCATAAAATTATTTTATTCGAAGTGGGATTTTAGTTATATGTTTTTCCTTTAAAGTGCTTTTAAATGTATTTGTTTTGCTACATATTTAAAAATAGTGTACAACTATCAACTATGCATTGAAATAAAGTTTAAAAAGCATTTAAAATAATATTTTAATAATAATTATATTTAATATGTATGGTTTCCTAAGTTAATTGAAAATATATAATTAAATGAAAATCATATCTTTGAAAAAATAAATGACATAGTATTTTTAATAATTTTAAAATCATCAAATTTGAAGTTTAAAAAAAATATTGAAATTTTTTGAAAAAAAAATACATTGTTAAAAGATTAGATGTTAAAAAAAATTGAAAAACCAACATTTAAAAAAAATATTGATACTTTGTAACTAAGAATATTCAAAATGTTAAATAACTACCTTAAAAAATGTATTATTGATAGCACCCCTTTTTTTTTGCAATGGGAGTAAAAATAGTCACTAAATATAACCTCTAAAATGAAAACTCTAGAGGGTTCTTGTCTAGTACGTAACTACGTTCTCACCTTAAAAAGTAGGTAGGGATTACAAATGATCTATCTAGACAACATCTTGATCATGATTACATGTGTAAAACAAGCTTGAAGTGGGGAGTCCATGAAAATTGCAACCTTCAAGAAACAAAAAATGAGTTTCACATAAATCAAATATTGGATGAAGTGAACTAGTGTTTTCATCATTAAGCATAGGAACAAGCAATAAAGAGCGGGAGTTGAAATTCAAGAAAGCTACCAAAGATGGCATAGAACATGGCAATGTTGAATTCAAGGGTGATCTGACAAAGCTATAGATTAGTGTTAAAGATCAACAAGAGTGCTCCAAGTAATCCAACAATCTTGTTGAAGGTGACACTTATTTGATGAAAAATTGCCAAAGATCAATAAAAGTGCTCCAATAAAAAGGGAAAAAAGATGTCATCATAAGTATCAAGAAAAAAGATTTCATAATGATCAATCGTTAATTAAGAAAAATGTTTTAGTGGGTGCATTGTGTATGAGAGCCACGTGAGAACAAGTCATGAATTTCTCCATCAAGAGAATTTGAAAATATCTCTAAGTAAAAAAATATTTCAAAGAAGACAACAAGCACCATTGTGGAAACAGCTATTGGAATGTATAAATAGTCAACTTCGTCACACAATTAGAAAACCAAATCCACATGTAATAAGTATAGATAAAAGACTACAATACAATAAATTGGGAAAAAACTTCCAATAATTTTTTGACCTCGTGGAAAAAATGATCTCAAAAAGGTGAAAAAATTGATAGTGTGCAACAAATCATTAGAAATATTACAGAACACTCTCTAACACTATCTAATGCATGTAGCCTATGACAACATAAAAGGGGTTTGAATGTAACAGATATGGCTAAAACACTGCAAAGAACCTATTGAGGAAAAAAAACTTCCAGTAAGATAGATAGCTCTCATTTGCTTTTAACTTTGGTCACATGGAATATCTAAATGTAAACTTGTAATAGGAGCATATCTCAAAATCATCAAAACCAATTAAATTTGATGAGACAGTCACAAAATTCCAATGAGTACTTTGCAAAATGTCTGATATCTTCACCCAAATTCAATTAGATCTTGAGATAGAGACCATGAAATCTCATAAGCATTGCATGATTGATAAAATAAATCAAGCATATCAAGATAATCCAAAATACAAATAAGATGTAAACATCACATGAAAAATTCAAAACCACATGTATAGTGGAGATAATCTTGAAGTGAAATACTCCCCTTTAAATGATTATAATGTATTTCCTTGTGTGCACTTATTACAATGATCCATGACCCCATTAGAGTTTGTACATAACTTTTTTTTTCCTCAGAAAAAGATCATAATTTTATCATCCTGTAACAAAATTACATACACAGATATGTACCAGTTATTACTTAACTGCTTACATATTTTCCAGCAAAAAAAAAAAAGTTGTTTGTCTCCCTTAGATGCTTGTACAGATATCACTTACAATTTTTGTTACTCATTTTTTACTAAATAAGGTTCCATATTCATATACATTCCTTCCATAGTTTAAAAAGTAATAAAATCCCAACAAAATATAGGGGCTCCTCTCATGAGAGGTATTCAAGATCCCATAGTCAATTATCATGTCTTTCATGGAAGGGTCGATGGTAGTATCTCTGTGATCCATCAAAAGTGTGCTCAGTAACGTGTCATAGACCATCGTCTAACTGTGTGGCTTCCTTGGAAAGTTTGTCTGCCATTTGATTCCTTTCCCTGTAAATATGAGAAAAATATATATTTTCAAATAAACTTTTGATATGGAGTACATCCTCTAGAAAAGGGAGAAAGCGTGAAATTTGGCATCTATATATCCCATTGGCCCAATTGATGATAACTAAAGAATTGCCAAAAACTTGAAGAGCTTTGCAACCCTTCTCACGTGCAAAGAGTAAGAGTATTTTTAAGGCCAAGAGTTTGGAGTAGTTATTTGTGTCAGCTCCCAATCCCTCCTTAAGGAAAAAGTAATGTGAGTGTGAGAGATAGAGACAGCCATCCCCCCCACAGTTTCGTTGATCAGGCAAAGAGGCACCATCGAAGTATGCCCACAAGATACTTCTATCGGGGGTCTCCTCTCTGACTTCCCTAGGGCACGCCACAGTACCCTCACCGGAGCTTGAAAAGGAATTATAAATACCAAGGCTTTGAACCGATATCCTTACTGTTGAAGAGTTTTCATCCTAGAAGATGTGACCATTTCGGGTGATCCAGATCCCCCAAGCGATGATGAAAGGGAGGGCCCAAAAATCCTTTTGTCCGCAACCCATCAGCCAGGCCTTTAAGGCCAGTTCAAATGTGTTGCCTTGGCAAGACTGGGAGAGTCAGCATCAATTCTCTAACTATAGCCCAGACTTCCTTGACAAAGGAGCATTGTAGAAAAAGGTGGTCCATTGTTTCTATTTGAGATTTGCAGAGAGCGCAGCGACCTGGCCCGAAAAAAAGGCGCCTTTGTAAGTTGTCCCATGTGGGGATTTTATTAGCCAGGATTGACCAAATTAAAATTTTCCCCTTCATTGGACAAGACTGTTTCCATATCTTGCACCACCGCCAAAGGGGATCTCGTTGGTGAATATCCGTTGTTAACTTTGAATATCCAGAGCATGGAGTATATTCACCATCCCAGAGTAATTCGTCATCTCTGTCAACCAGACATATAGAGGATTCCCGAAGGGTCTGTGTATATCGGTTCCAATAAGGCAAGTCCTCCTCTGTGAATCCAAGACTATGCCCCTTCATCCATCCTTGGTGCCACATATTTGTGGTAAGAGGATCTCCCACCTGAGCCAAATAGAAAAAACCTCTAGATGGCAATATTTGCCTTAAACCTTCAGGGAGGATATGTCCTTGCTAGCACCCGGGCCATGGATCCAGGCCAAGACATACCAAGCGACAAGAACCCACTCTCCACACCAGTCCCACCCCTACTAGAGAAAAATCCTTAATCAAAGCCTTCCAAATAATAGAAATCCCCACCGCAGTCTTGTTTAAAGATTGAACCCATTCTAGAATTGAAAGTGGAGCAATGTATTTTTTATAGGTTACCTGAGTCCAAAGGCTAGAATTCTTTATTATTCGACAAGAGAATTTTTCCGCAAGAGCCTTAGAGAAGAAGAAATTATTCTTCAGACCCCAGCCACCGAGGGCCTTTGGATTCACAATCCGATCCCATCTTACCCAGGGTAGGAATTTTTTGTCCTTATTACCCTGCCATAGATAAGTAAAGCATAATTTCATCATCTTCTCCAAAATGCCTTTGGGAATCCAGGCTAAGGACATCCAATAAACCGGGATAGCTTCTAAAACCAACTTTACCAGGACTAACCGCCCAGCCCTAGAAAGTCGTCAATGGATCCAACATTTGAGCCTTTTTTCCAGTTTTACAAGAATCCACCGCCAATCAGACTTCTTGTAGTCATTTGGCTTCAAAAGAAAACCGAGGCATTTCAACCCTTCATTAAGATCAAGGACTTGAAAAGGGAGTCTCTCCGTAATGCATTGTGTTTCTTCTTCATCCAGCGAGGAGAGTGTGATGCTTGAATTTTGTGCATTGATTTCCATGCTAGTGGCTTGTTTGAAGAGTAGAAGACCTTCACACAATTTTCCAATATCCTTTCTGGAGCCATCGCATAAAATTAATATATCATCCACAAAGAGTAAATGAGAGATGTATAAACCTTGAGTGTTAAGGTCCTAACCCGCACATGGGTAGATTAATGTATTCGGATGTAATAAAGGTCAATATTAATAAGACCTTTCAATAAAAGAGAATTAGGCGGATGTAAGAAGACCTAATAGAAGCTTCCGCTTCTAGAAGGATCT
>ML827178.1:2934-27094 GCA_009831015.1 Picea engelmannii | reverse complement strand
AGGATAAACATGCCATAATCCAATTTGTAAAAGCTGCTCCAAATCCAAGATGAATTAACAACATGCGAATATAAATCCAGTTTACCCTGTTGAAGGCCTTTGAGAGATCATTTTTTATCGCTACTCCTTTAAGTTTTTTAATTTTCATACTATGGAGTCTTTCCTGATCCACCCCAATAGCTTCATGAATCTATCTACCTTTCAGAAACCCAAACTATTCCCCAGAGATGTGATGAGAAATAATATCTTTTAAATGGAGGCTGATGACTTTTGAGATGATCTTGTAGATACAATTGCAAAGGGAAATCGGATGAAAATCATCAAAAGATGTCGGATTATCAAATTTGGGAATTAAAAAAATGGTGGCATTTACTGGTTCGTAAATACGCCCATTTTTCCTGGACTCCTCCACTACTTTTAGGATATTGTTGCCCAACAAATCAAAGAAGCCCAAAAAGAATTTAATAGGCAATCCATCCAGACCTGGGCTTTTCCCTTTCTGGAAGGATTTCATGATAGCAAGAAATTCTTGTTCAGTAACCTGAGCCATTAAGGACTCCCTCTCCTCTTCCTCCACAAATCGTGGGAAGAATCTGGCTGCTTTCACTATTTCCCCGATTGAAGAGCCCGACTGTGCCTTGAACAAATATTTAAAATGAGAGGTCCCTAAAGTAGAGAGTCCTTCAAAGGTATTGACCAGTTGACCATCCCTCTAAGTAAGACTCCAAATGGTATTATGCAGTTTCTTGCCTTTGGCATAAGAATGGAAAAATTTTGTGTTCTCATCCCCACAAGCAAGCCATGTATCCCGGATTTTTAAACGCCATAAAGCTTCCTTATCAACCAAAATAGTTCGTCATTGAAGTTCCTTTTGAGCCAACTCTTCCCTAGCTTCCCTGGAGTTGAAGCCTAAATCAGGGTTAGCCTGTCAGTCCAAAATCTATTTTTCAAGAGAGAAAAGCTCTTGTTCTTCTTTTACCTTTTTCTCATGTGCCCAGGAGATAGTGGTTTGTTTTACTTTCTTTAAATTTTCCATAAAAAGTATTGCAGCATGCGAGTTGTGAATTGGTCCTATAGGAATCCACAGAGTATGAACCAAGGCTTGATAATCTGGATCCTTTAGCCAGCCTTCGAAGAATTTGAAGGGGTTGGGTGTACGTCGGACCCTGCCGCTAAAATTGGGTTGTGATCTGATTCGCCACCACTAGCAACCCCTTGATGAGCAAAGCCTAGGGATTCTACCAGCTCCTCCTTCAATAGAACGTGATCCAAGCGTTTTGCAATTCGAGCATCACCGGTTCTCAAATTCTGCCAGGTTGGTTGTAACTTTACCGGATACAAATCCAACAACCCAAGAGTTTCAAAATAGTGCGAGAAATAGTCAATCAACGGGTCCAGAATCGAACGGGGGCCCCAAACTTCCCTCACTCCCAAGGAAAAATTTAGGTCCCCGCCCACAATGACCCCTAGCTGAGAGAGACAAGGGCATAAGGCCAGAGAATCCCAATAGAGTTTTCACTCATCATAGGTACCATAAATATTAACGAGCACCAAGGCGCGCCCTAACTCCTTAGAGAACAAATTGAGACCAATCCCTGAATCAAAGCCCCAAACGCTATCACATATGTCGCTTCTGAGTCTCCAACCAGTGGAAAGACCCCCCGAGCGCCCTTTTGCATCAACCACCACAAACGACCAGCCTGGAAGAAGGGCTTCCAAATATTTTACCACCACCTCACTGACTCCCAGGGTTTCTTGAAGAAAAATTATGTCCGGAGAGTTAACAGAGACTAGTCTTTTCAAAGACAATTTTTTAGTCGGGCTCGTCAAACCCCTGCAGTTGAAAGAGAGAATTTTCATGAGGTAACCAACTCCTGGGGTTTCTTTTCTCTAAGCGCCCATTCGATGGAGGATTTCCTGCCCGAAGCCACATCGATTTTGGCTCGATCTTGTGCTCGAAGAAAGTGTGAGCACCTGGTCCATCCCCGCGAGGAAGATAAAGCCTGGGGGAGAGACCCCAAGCCAGACCCAAGAGGATCTTCCACAGGGCCTCTACTCTAAGCCTTAGATAACACATCCCTATTGCGAAGGGTATAACAGATCCTGGATCCCTCAAGATACTGGGAGTTGGAAGACGAATGTAAAGTTGAAAAGGAGGGAGACCCACATAAATACCTAGGAGGAGAGGGAGAGGGGAAAATAGTCTCCAAAGGTAAGGATACAAAGGTCGAGTTAGAACCCCCAAGACAATCATTCATGGGGGTCATTGAATCCCCAGAAGAACAAAAAACACTTGTCACTTTTTCTGAAATAACCACAGGTGTGCTTAGCGTAGAAGGAAAAATAGCCCCAGGGGGGGAGGGAGCAAAAGGCCGACACAGGATGAGGGAGCAAGAAGGGACAAGGAAGACCCAATGAAGGATAGATTTCTAACCCCAGCGAGCTCGAAGGAAGAGCTAATTCAAAAACAGAAGGAGCAACCATAGGCAAAGAGAAATGTTGCGTACCCGACACCGAAAGAGATCTTGGACAAGCCTGCGGAGAGGATTTTTGAACTTTAGCGTAAGCTGGGTCTCTGTCCAATGAAGAAGGTCCCATTGGGGAAGACGATTGTCGCCCGATGTGCATGCCTAAGTCTGCATCCTGAAAGATAACTGCATGTGTGCCTTCATTGACCCCAATACCCGAGACCACTCTTTCATGATCAGTGCTTGTTCCAGCATCCAAAGTGCCCCTAAACTTGCTCTTAAAGGGAAGTTTGCAGTCCGCTACACCATTCCCATAAGCATGACATCTATGGAATATGAAGGGGATACCTTCATAATCCAAGGGCTGAAGGAAGGTACTGGAGGCCATCGCAATTTTTAGCTCCTTTAAGAGACCCGGACGAAGGTCCAACCGCACCAAGATCCTCGCTACTGTCATAAGACTTGTGTCTTCAAAAGAATAATCAGCCTCCAAGAATTCACCAATGTCGTTACTTATGGTCGAGAACCGAGAAGAGTTCCAATATTGCATAGGAAGGCCCGGTAGTTGGACCCAAACCGGAACCACATCAACTCTCTCCCATTTGGAATCAAAGTTTGGGGTCTAGCACTTGAGGACAATTGAGGTGTCGGCCATTGTCCAAGTTTTAGAAAGAACCCAGGCCACATCAGAGGAGTCCTTGAAGACAAAAGAAAACCAACCTCTGGCTAATAACCGAATATCGGGGGAGGAAGAAAGTTTTGTACCCCAATATTTGTCCACCCAGGAGCAAAGAAAGGCAGTACCCAACCTTTTACCTCTCACTCGCCCCACTACCATGAGTTCTGAAAACTCGACCACATGGTCCATATCTATGTCCTCACCGAAAACCAAACAGTCTGGATCTGAGTGATCCCAAGCACACTAAGAACTCGTATGAGTCGGGCGAATTGTTCCCCCAATATCCTTCGTGCAATCTCATCCACCTCTCTTCACAAAACCTTTTGATCCCAGTCCCGATGGAGAAGCAATAAGGCCAGAAACCCTACCTGGAGAAGAACCCCTCCCGAAGAAAGCACTAATCGTCGTCGCAAGTTATGGGAATGTTCCCTGATCATTGATGAGCTCTGAGGGTGAAAAATGGGCTCCAGCGTCATTCGTCTCCAAAGATTTTTGTTGTGAGGCCCAACTGTCAGCATTAAGTATAGGCCCTGGCTCGGATCCAATGCACTCAAATAAACCCTTTGACAGATCCAGAATAGGGTCCAGCCCCGCATCAAAACCTGACAAAATATTCATCGAGGGACCAAATGTCAGTCCACTCGAAAAAGACAAGGCGAACAAGGTGTCATTCCCCAGATAAACGACAGATGTCAGAGATAAATTCAAACCCTCTGGGTTTAGTTCCTCTAGGCCCAGTGAATTTTCAACAGGGATTTCTGGGGCCCCTGACGTTGGTCCACCCACCTCAACACCCGAAGCCACCGCCCCACCCAGATCCATGTCGATTCAGTCCGAAAAAGGAGCTTCATAGAAGCCCTACCTTCCAAACGTATTCCAAGCCAAACCCCTAGAAATCTGTATCATGTCTCGAAAATCCTCACCAAAAAAGTGTTACCCGCAACCGCTCTTGTCCAATAAATCCTGGGTGACAACCCACAGCCCTGTCGTCGGTCACCGGGCCCGTCTTCCACAGCTGCCTGGTCTCATATCCGTCCTCCATCCTCCTATCCGACCTCCATCGTCAGACCCCCTAAGAGTTTGTACATAACTAACCCACAAATATTCAAATTTCTTGGGATTATATATAGTTTCTAAGAAAATTTAGCAATTTTTTAGATAAAAATAATTTTAGACTATAGAATTTGGACTAATTGATCTTTTTATTTTTGTTTGGTATTAGTGTGAGTGACCTACTTGTTAGTTAATCTTTATCTAATGGACATTGGATATTTAAAAATTTGTGTCATTGCACTTAATTTAATGGTTCTTATTAATGAGGTTGTTAGTGCGTTGATGTAGAAATTATGAAAAATTAATCAAATAGAAAATTTTAATTCCTAAAATTTTCCTACAACTRAGGAACATCAACACACTAACAACCTTATTAATAAGAACCATTAAATTAAATACAATGACACAAATGTTTATATATCCATTAACATCAACACACTAACAACCTTATTAATAAGAACCATTAAATTAAATACAATGACACAAATGTTTATATATCCATTGTCCATTAAATAAAGATTAACTAACAAGTAGGTCATTCACASCAATACCAAACAAAAATAAAAAAATCAAGTATACTACATGTATAAGAAAAAATATATTACTTTAAAAAAAAAAACATAACAATAACAAGTTAGTTGGCCATATAATTAAYAATGACAAATATTAACAAGTGACTCCATATTCTTAAAAATGTCTCTATTTCACGTAGTTGTGCATTTAAAATGTGTATTTATCAATGTAATTCTAATTTAATTTTGAACTCATTACTCATCAAGATGGATCAAAAATAAATTGAGAGATCAAAAATAAGTCATCAACATGGATCAAAAATAAATTGAGAGATAAAAAAAAATTGAGAAACAAACATCTTTGTGTTTAAAAGATCTAAAATTAAATAGATTTACATTAGTTTTAGTTTGTGTGTATGTTTTTTTTTGTTTTTTTTAGTATTTTGATTTATWAGTATGGATGTTTCATACATATATTAATATACATAATGCACTCTGCTTCTCTTTATGTATTACACACCAAAGAAATGTTTTCTCATATATTTATATTACCTTTTCTACTAAAGTGGTAATGAAATTGAAAAGGAAGTACAAATCTTAAGTTTTTTTTAGTTTATAAGGGCATTCTGCGCACCACATCATAGGGCTCATACACTACTGCATAGACAAAAAGGGATAAGTCATGGACATATTGCATCGCCTAGGAATAAAGTTGCAATGTCATGAATCGATCAATAGTACTCAAAGTAGGGCCTTAAAAACTCAAATTAGGCTCTATAACTATAGACTATCTAAGCAAAAGCCAAAAGTGCACATTAACTAGCTATGTGTACAATGTATAGCCTATCCATGTCCTAACTTAATGCTACATGCTGACCCAAACTAGTTGTCTAGGTCAACCACAACAAGAATCGGCTCAAACTCTTCATTTTTCCAAAAAAAATCATGGAAATATCAAAATGATCTATTGGTATTGCAGAATCAAATGGAGTAGACCAATAACAAACTCACAAACAAAATCAATAATCTAACAAACATTGTAAAATACCTTACGGCATACCCAATTTTATTTATGTGGTCCCAAGACCTACCTAATTTTACACCATCTTCAGACCTCAATATTGGTCTAATATCACCTCTAAATAAAATAAAAAAATTAATTTGAAAAAAATTGATGGGAAGGATATTGGTAAATGTACCAAATGGATCCCCTTGGATGAGGTGATCGACCTTGGTCTATACACATTTGATACGTGATGGGGGAGATTTCATACATGTGTCTCGTTAGTCTTGTCGTGTTGTTGAGGCAAAGGAGGGTATGTACAGGAGGTTTCATTACATCGTGTGCGACCTTGAAGCGACTATGAGTAAGGACAGAGGGTTTTCATTCCAAGGCATGTGAGGTTGGCCCATGGTTAATGGAATTCATGAGGGAAGGTGGTAGAAGCTCTCAGTTGTGTGACGCTCTTTTGGTGATAATGGTAAGTACATTTGCCTCCTAATTATTTTGCAAAGCCGCTCTCATGAGACAAACTAGGCGGATCATAGTTGAAGGCAAGCTCTTGATTCTTAAGTATGGTTTCTTAGTAAGGCTGCATTGTTTTCCTGAGGATGATATTTTTGTGCCCTCTTTATGCAGGTTTGTGTTCAAGGACAAAGACATTTTTCTATGGGATGACACGAGCTAGGTTTTCTATATTTCTCCTATTTTTTCATGGGGTCTTCTTTGTCTCTTGGGGTGGGGGATCACTTCATATGATTCACTTGTTTGTTGGGGAGAGCATCACCATTCTGCCTTTGGCCCTGTGTGTCACCCTCAACACTAGAATTGGGAATAAGGCGTAGGCTTCCTCCATATGAGTCTACTTGGTGTTTATTGTTGTTTGGAAGTTGGGGCATGCAACCCAGCTTTGGTTTGGACTTTGTCCATGTTGGTTTGATCACTATGTTTTAGTTCTTCCCCTCTCGAGTCACAAGTCTCCAGATGGAAACAAACAACCCTATGTCTAGCATTCGAGGTGCCAAGAAGTGAGAAGCTTCTAAGCCTCCTCCCACCTCGTGCACTCCTGGTCATGCCCATGGAACGGGTGCAGAATGGGTCGTTGAGTAGGCCAGGAAACTCTTCCAATCCATCACCTTGTCGAAAATGCAAGAAAAACTAAAAATATATGTGAGAAAGGCCAAGCAATTGAGATCATAGCCCTAAAAATTGCTACGTCAAACATGAGTTTTATGTATGGGTAATACGCACTAGATTTTCCATATCTAGAGATAGAAAGGTTTTCAAAGCCATGGAGTTCTATTGGATATCTAAAACTATCATTGTTTTGTCCCTGAAATATGCTCAGGCTAATCAGGACAAACATGAGGAGACTTTGGATCGTCTTCGAATATTGGAAGAAAAATGTATTGTGTTGTGCAAAGTTTCCTTCGACATTAGATTTAAGGTCACTAACTGGGGTTCGAATGATGAGAAGGAATACGTAGACGTGGCAGGATATCTAGGATCACTAAGCATCAGTTCCAATCCGATTGTGCTAGAGGAAGACATGGAGACGGGCATCAAAGTCAAGGCCAAGCTGCATGAGACTTCCAGTTATGCAAGGTCAAGTTGCATGAGACTTCTAGTCATGCAAACCCAGCTAATCCACCTCTCAGTTAAGCCTGTGGATTTGTGTGTTATATGGTTCTTAGATGGCTAATTAAGTTTTCAGTGTAGTTTTTCTATGTATATGATCTATAGGCATACCAGTGTTGTTACAAAATTTTATAGATATATTGAAGACATATGTTAGATTAAGTGTGCTTCATGTCTTATGCATGGTTTCCATTTTAACGCGCATTAGATATGGTTGAGTGTACCATTTTTGTATATTATTAATGTGTAATTAGTTTAGCTAAAAAACATATCGAACAGATCAATAAAATTATAAAATACATCAAACTATACCATACTTATTTCAAATTTACACATTCAAAATAATGATGAAAACATTAAAATAATATAAATGGATTTAAATAACATAAATCAATATGTAAATACTTACATAAAACTGGTTCATTTGGTGGACAATCCAGAGAATCATTATAAAACATTAAAATAATATAAATGGATTTAAATAACATAAATCAATATGGAAATACTTACATAAAACTAGTTCATTTGGTGGACAATCCAGAGAATCATTATATATGTAAGTTGTGATAAAAAATATTTCTTTAAAAGTTTATGAGACATGGAGGAAAGAACAGTTTTAACAAAAATACATTTAGTTACAACAATATAAAAATCATAAGAACATGTCTAGTTAAAACAAAACTGGTTCATTTGGTGGACAATCCAGAGAATCATTATATATGTAAGTTGTGATAAAAAATATTTCTTTAAAAGTTTATGAAACATGGAGGAAAGAACATTTTTAACAAAAATACATTTAATTACAACAATATAAAAATCATAAGAACATGTCTAGTTAAAACAATAGAAGAATCATAAGAATACAACTAGGAAATGCTTATAACTCACATACTCATGTCAATTAATCAAATCAGATATGTTGTTCATATTAATTAAAATATAAAAATATAAAAATTACATCGAGTTGTATAATTTTAAATCCATTGAAAAGGCAAAACATAAGGTTAAGTGTGTGGAAAAACTTGTAAATTAACAACACTTTTCTTTCCGTCTAAGGAACGAAGTTTGCAAACCAACTTCAAGCTTCCCATTCAATGAAGAAAAAATAAAATATATTTCTTCAAATGAGAACAATAACCAACAAAATGATAACCAATTCCACAATTTAAAAATTGAAGAAGGAAAGTAAATGTTGCAAATGTGATCAACCATGGGCTTTGGGACACAAATACAAAACAAAACAAAAAAATATCACTATAAAATTGAAAATAGCAAAGGTTTTAGAGTTAAAAAGGAGAACAAGAAAGAAACTAAGAAACTAGTGACACCAAAGATGAAGAAACTATGCCAAAACCAAAATTTTCATTAGCAATCACATGCATCCAACAATCTAGACTAAGGTTGTTTTAGGTTGTTCAAAATAGAAGTCATCAATCAAAGCAATATTGTGCAAGTACCTACATTTAAATATCTTATCAACTCACGAAATCCAAAAATGGAAAAGATATTTTATAGCAGATGCAATAGTAACCCTCCCCGAACATCCACTTCAAAATGTGTTGAATATTTCCAAGGTAGTAAGAAAGATGTTTTATAGCAGATCTATCTTATGTTGTCTTGTTGCTAAAACCAAATTTTGAAATGGATTGCCCCTCCCTTAAAAACAATTTAAATCCTCAATTTTTTTTAATAGTGAAGGGATTATATTACAAGAAATAGAAAATTCCTAACACGGTTTAGGTAGGTTCGAGTATAACCACCAAATAACATTAACCCTAACTCTAGAGACTTCAAAATAACAAGCTCATGTCATGTTGTTCAATACTTCTTTTTTATATTTGAAATTGTTTCCTTATAGGACCCTTCGGGAAGAAGAAGAATCATCCTTAATTATGATCATGTAACCCTACAAAACTTTCAAAGATATTAACAATAAACTCATATTTCCAAACTTTGATATTAACAATAAACTCATATTTCCTAGGTAAGAGAAGTTGGAAGGAAGAACTCTTTAATATATTTGTATTTCCTATGCAAAAGAAATTGGAAGGAAGAACTATATTGTTTGCTTGTTATTCTCTAACAACACAATTATAAAATAATTAAGGATCCATAACAAAATAAATGTATACAAAAGGGAGCCTTACATTGCATATGAAGGTAAGTTGTGGAATGTGAGGAATGATATTGTCATGTTTAAAAAATGTAAAACCATGGTTCAAGAGGATACTAATGAGTATGTACAGAGAAAAATATGGGAAAAAATGAACATTGTTGAGCATGGAATTGTTGATGTTTTGGTAGCAGTGGGAGGTATTCTCTTCTAGACAATTTTTCTTAGAGAAAAAGAAGATTCTACAAGCCAAAGGAAGACCATTGAATAGTTGAAGAACACCCCGGAAGAGAAGTCGGCCCACAGAAATAATAAAGTAAACATGAAGACCCAGAATAAGATGCCAGCCCCAAACAAACACCCAGATTGGTATAAATACATGGTTGGATCATTTCATTTGTACAGTCGGACAGTTCTCCTTCTGTAGTGTGCACTAGTTTACTGGCAGCTGCAATTGTGGCAATTTCGTTATTTTTGGGCTCTAGTTCTCTTGAAGAGTGTGCCCCATTTGGGGAAGGATATTCTTGGTGGCTCTTGGTGGTCTCTCTTGTGCGCTACCTCTTGAAGAGTTGCGCTAAGGTTGTTTGGTGATGCTCAGTTGCTTCGTGCTAGTTTTCAATAGCAGTTGCAGTTGCAGTAGCAGTTGTAGTTGTAGTTGCAGTAGCAGTTGCAGTTGCAGTTACTAGTTACCAGTTGTGCCAGTTCTATGGTGCGTTATCTTGCTCTAGTGATGTGCCCCTCTTGTGCCAATTCTTTGGTGACTCAGTTGTCTACCATCGCTAGGGTTTGACAAGAAGAAGATATAAGTATTTTTTATCGGGGTTTCTTCATTGTTGGTTTGCTCTTGTGAATAGAGTTTATTCATGGTTGTATTGGAATATTAGAAAGATTCTCTCTAAGAAAAGTTGGTTGGGTTTTTCCCCGAGTTTGGGGTTTTCCCAGGATAAATCTTTGTGCCTTCTTATGTTTGTTTATCTGTTGCTTATATATTTCAGTATATGGTTATTGAATGTTAAAAGAAGATAAAAAAATGCTATGGTAAATCTAATGTTAACAAAACTAATGAAAATGTAACAGAAACAAAAGACAACCTATGAAAAATGATGAAAGCATGTTTTACATGACAAGCTCAACATGACAATGAGTAAGCCTTCGGTGATGGCAAAGCTATATGGGAGGAGGGCAATGAAGACACCCATATCTAATCAATCATCCCTAACATTTAACACGAGAATATTGCCAAAATGAAAGAATTTTAGATCACCTACCTACAAAATATGACTTGAATACTTGTAAATTAGAACATGTCAATCAATGTTAGCAAATTATTGTTGTAGAAAATAAACTCCACACCACATTTGTTTTTGTTGCTTCAACATAGCTTTTTAAATTCTTGGATTCAAATGATTAAATTTTATGACCTTGATATCAATGACTATAATCATTTGTATAACCAAAATCATCCCTAAGTAATCTTCCTAAGTAATCTTAACGAAGGGAATGCAAATGGGAAACGGCATAAAAGGCATTACTCCTTGTAAAGAGAACGTTATATCATAATTTGAATGTTCAATCCAAATGAAAGAGTGGCTCTAGGTAAATTGTCAAAAGAGGGACAATGGACAAGAGCAAAAAAATTGAAAACTTTTTCAACCCCTCTCATAAAATCCTAGCCTAGAATGAATTTCCATCATTGATATCGAAGTGTAGTTTTCAAGTTTGACTTACATATTCCTATTTAAACACATTACATGGATTTCATCTGAATATAAATACATACCAGCTTTGCATTATATATGAACTTTATCATGTTTCATGATGTTTTTTCCCAAAACTTTAAATAATTTTGACTCATGCACCAAAGCAAAAGTGTTTAGTTTCATGATATTTTTTCTCAAAATTTTAAATAAAAATTTTTATCATGCACCAAAAGAAAAGAAAAGTGTTGAGAAACCATAAATATTATATAATCATGAATTATATATATATATATATATAAAATTTTAAATAAAAATTTTTATCATGCACCAAAAGAAAAGAAAAGTGTTGAGAAACCATAAATATTATATAATCATGAATTATATATATATATATATATATATATTATTTATGATTATATAATATTTATGGTTTCTCAACACTTTTTACAAGATGTAACCTTATATCGCATTTACATGTGTTTCCTTCTAAGAGGTCACAAGTTCAAATCCAGAGGGAGGTAAGATATGTATACCTCTATAAACTTTACCAGTCAAATCGTTGGACGGAGGAGGTCCCTTAACCCACAAACAAGAAAGTCTTATACACCAATTTGGTGTGGCTTGGCCGTGACCTTAAAAATAGATTATTATTATTATTATATTTTATTTTATTAAATTTATTAAACTTATTTAAAAGGATTTAATAGTTTTTGTTTCAATTTAATATATTTAAGTCTGAAAAATATTCTTGATATTTTATTAAAAATTGATGTTTATAATTTATAATATTTTGTTTTATTAAAATTATTTAAAGAAATTTAATATCTTTTATTTCAATTTAATACGTTTAGGTTTGAAAAATGTTTATCATTAATATGTACTTTTTAAAAATAATTTTTTAAATAAATTAATTAAATTAAAATAAAACTTTTATATAAATTTTCATTATCTAATAATGAATAACTAGTGTAATTTTTTTAAATTAGAAATTTTACTTTTCTCAAAAAAAAATCAATTTTATATTATGTATAATTATTTCCTCAATTGCATCATCTCAGCATTACTAATTTTATTTATAATTTTATTTAACAATAAAGTAGAGGATATGGCATAATCAACCATACTTCTACCCTTCCCATAATGCATATTATGGGGTGAAAAGTTTCTCTTTATTTTTTAATTATATATCATGTTTTCTTTATTAAGGACCTCTAATATTTCATTTAGAGGCATCATTCATATTTTTTCTTTCTATTTACATTAAAGACATATCATAGGTTTGAAAGATGTCTTTTATATGCACTTTTAAAAATACTAGTTTAAGAAAATAAATTATTTCAGAGGAAAATTCAAAAAAATCTTAATTGTGCAAAAACTATCCTAAGTAGATGTAGGACATGTTGAAAACACTACAAAGTGTCTTTCTTTAGTTCTTTAGATGGGAAAGGTAAGACAATGTATATTTTTTTATTTTGAATTTGAATGTCAAATATAAAGATTAATTGTGAAATAAAAATAAACTTTTAATTTTCATTTTTTATTTTATAATTAAATAATTTAGAAATATTCTTGAGAAAATAGAAAGCTTTTTTATTATTAATGAAAACTCAATTGTGTTTATTTTACATAAAAGTTTTTTCAAGGTGTTCGACAATATATGTATTTCAATAGAGGACGAATACTTTCAGTAATCACTTACACAATTAGATCAAAGATCAACACACCAACGTTTTTACATGGTAAAATTTATGGGGAAATGTCCATAGTCCCAGCCAACGTGGCCACTTAGAGTAATTTATTAATTCAAAATAAAATATTACATAGAGATTTACAAGAGAAATTTTCGCAACCGATCATCAGCAAATGACCCTCCATGCTCTTTAAATAGAGATCATGGTCCAATTGAGTGTTAAGTCATGGATCAATGTAGTCACTAAGATCGAGGAGAATATGAGTCGTCGAATCACTCTATGTCGAGAACATATCGTGACCGTCGGATTTCCTAACTACAAATGCATATTAAAGAAACACATGTTTACCTAACGACACATTAGACCAAGTTGATCTTAACTAACTCCTAAGTGTCTAATATCCTAACATCCCCCCTTAAGAACAACTTGGGATAGGATTGAAGGATTTACAAAGGAGACACAATAGGAGAAGGAAGAAGGCATTAGAGCTTATCCCCCACTAATACTTAGAGGCCAAGGAAATAGTGCAAATAGCCTAAGTCTGTCATTTCAAATTTATTTTTAACACTGGATTTCACATGGGTCAAAAGTTTTGGGTCACTACCAATGAGGATATTAAGGTCATCAACATAAAGAACAAGGATTATGAGATGGCTTCCTACTTTCTTAGTATAGACATTAGGATCAGAATGACATCTAGAAAAGTCGTTATCAAGAAGAAAGGTGTCCATTTTGGTATACCAAGCTCAAGGAGCTTGCTTAAGACCATAAAGAGATTTATTAAGGTGGAAAACAAGGTTGGAGTCATTCTGGACATAGCCAAGAGGTTGTTCCATGTAGATTTATTCTTGCAAATCCCCATGCTAGAAGGTGGATTTAACATCCATCTAATGGACCTCCCATTTATGTGAAGCAACAAGGGCTAGATTAAGGTGAATGGAATTCATTTTAGCTACGAGGGAGGAGGTTTTATTGTAGTCAATGCCTTCAAATTGAGAGAATCCTTTGGAAACTAATCGGGCCTTGTGTCTTTCAACACTTCCAACTAATGCATACTTAGTTCTATAGACCCATTTACATCTGAATTTTTTTCTTTTTTTCGGAAGAGGTACAAGATCCCAAGTATCGTTCACCATTAAAGAGAGATACTCTTCATTCATTGTTGTATCCCAATCTTGATGCCCTGAAACTTCTAGAAACGTCTATGGATCATGAGTCTCTGAAACTTGAGCCAAATGAGAACATACTCGTTGGAACTGTGAATGAGTCTGACATTGATCTAAAGGATCACTGGCAATATCACCAGTTGCTTCTCGTGTTGAACGGACCCATCTAGGAAGCGGTGGTGTTAGTGCAGGTTCGTGTTCATTAGACTCATCTAGAGGAAGGTGAGTAGGAGGAGGTGGATTTTCATCTTCATTGTCATCATCTAAAGAAGAAGAAGAAACCAAAATAGGAACAAAAGAAGGCACAAACATTGAAGATGGCTTGCAGGTTGAAAAAGGAACAAACATCGAATTAGGCTTGTAGGCCAAGAGATTTCATCAAATTTAACATCTCTTCTAATAATAATTTCATTGGAATGAGGTTGAAGAAGTATGTAACCTTTGACATCTTCAGAATATCCAACAAAAATACACTTCTCACTTTTAGGTTGTAAAGATTTCCTTTTTTCATCAGGAATGTGAGCCCATGCTACACTACCAAATACATGGAAGTGACTTACATCTGGCTTAAGTTTATTCCATGTTTATTCCAATGTTATAATTTTCAGAGCCTTAGTGGGAGTGTGATTTACTATGTAATTTTCATAATTGATGGCTTTCGCCCAATAATTAAGACTTAATCCCTTAGATTGGGTCATACAATTAGCCATTTCTTTTAATGTGAAATTCTTTCTCTGAGAAACATCATTTTGGTGTAGTGTATATGGGACAGTGTGTTGTATTTGGATGCCCTGTGTAATGTAGTAACTTGTAAAATTGTTTTTCACATATTCACCTCCATTATCTGTTCTTAACCTTTGAAGTCGATGTCCAGATTATTTTTCTACAAGGGCCTTGTAGGCCAAAAACTTGTCAAACACTTTGCTCTTAAGTTTTAAGTAAACCCAAGTGTGTATGGGGAAGTCATCAATGAAAATTAAGAAACTTGCACCCACAAAAACAAGGAGAAGATAGTGAACCACACAAGTCACTATGAACAAGTTGCAAAGGGGTCGAGGCATGCCAAGAGGCACGTTTGTCAAAACTATCCCGATGATGTTTGTTGAGAACACAACTAGCACAAACACCATCTCTACAAGAAACAAGAGGAAGACCAAACACCATCTGTTGATTACATAGTCGTTGCAATGAGCGATAGTTTAGATGACCAAACTACTCTTGCCAAAGTTTTCTCAAGTCATTTCTATGAGCAACAAAAATTGATGGAAAATATGATGACCCAAAGTTGTCAAACTTGTACAACCTAGTAATATCATCAACAATTCTAGTTGTGAGGAAATGCTTAGGATCTTTTAAATCCCTCATTACAACTTGGTGAGGTGAAAACTCTATGGTTTTACCTTCACCTGAATGAGTGATCTGATAAACTGATAGAAGGTTGCACGAAAGACTTGGAACACATAATACATCATTGAAATGACTATTATCTACCTAAATTTTTACATACCCTACAACACTAAGAGATCTATCATCACCAACAAATATTTTCTTGGTGTTGCATTCATTTAGAGAAAAAAAATATGGATTTATCCTTAGCCATATGATAAGATGCTTCGTAATCAATAAGCCACTCAT
The DNA here is from genome assembly GCA_009831015.1 of Picea engelmannii. Taxonomy (NCBI): domain Eukaryota; kingdom Viridiplantae; phylum Streptophyta; class Pinopsida; order Pinales; family Pinaceae; genus Picea; species Picea engelmannii. Next base: position 11,439 of record ML827178.1, on the reverse strand, counting down.
CAAAAGAAGAAGAAGAAGTTGCATTGAAGGAGAAACCATAAGCAGAAAGTACATGTCCATGAGAAGAAGAAGAAGAATCAACATTGATGTTGTTCTTCTTCATCGTTGCTTCTAAATCTTCCATCTTCTTAAAACATTTGGACTCCACATGACCATCTTTCCCACAAAAGTCGCAATGTCTGTCAATCTTCTTATTTTTAGATTTTTCTCATTTGTCACCATTAGGAGTGGAAGTTGGCTAAGAGGGTTTGGGACCCTTATTTTGCTTGTTATTGTGGTGAGGATGTTGCTTCTTGGGATTCTTGGATTTATCTTTATGTTGGGCCACTAAGGCTTTGTTGGAGGTACCTACAATGTTGATCACTCGAAGTTGCACAAGTTTATCTTGCTCTCTAATTAAAGCATCACAAAAATACTCAAGAGTGGGATCTTTATAGGCACTTGCTAGAGCATCTCTAATGGCATAAAAGGTAGATACAAAGACAAAATATGCACTACCAAGCTTAGAAAGGATAATATAGATGCATCAGTCTTCCTTCAGATCTATTTTGTAGTCTATACATAAAAGTATAAGTGTTTTGAACTTGGATAAATAATCTTCAATGCAAGAAAAATAAGTAGGACTTAGATTCGTTAACTGATTTTCTATCTAGCGGGCTCCAATAATATTGTGTTTACCAAACACAGCTTCAATATTAGTCTAAGATGCATCAGGAGCATCAATTCCTTGAAGGTGAAATCATAAATCATGAGAGATGGAAATTTTGACTAGTCCACGTGCTTAGTTACTCTTATTATCCCATTTGAATTTGTCTTCATCATCATTGGGTCTAATTCTTTTCCCAAGGTAATATGGTACAATCATTTACTTCTTAATACATCTTCCATATGGGATTTCCATGAGAAGTAGTTGGTATTGGTAAGAAAAAGATCACTCGGAGATGCCATATTAAAATATGCAAAAACAAATTGATGAAATTGATGGTCTGGATGGAAAGATCTTGAAAAAATAGGATGTTTCAAAAAACCAGCACTAAAAATGAACTTCGGGTGTGAAAGAGTTATTCCCTTTTGAAAAAAGGCATAAATGGTAACCAAAGAGCCACGTGGAAAGTAGAAGTTGGTCCACGTTGTGATACCTCTCCTTCTAATAACCTCACTTTTACAAATATATTGTGTTTGAAAGTGAAAAACAATTCATGGGGTCTCTCTTCATGAAGATGGTTCACACTTTGTATTCTAGAAAAAAATAGCAACGTATGGAGTGCCCAGTAGCTAGGGATTGGTTGTGGGTAGTGTTAGCTACACATACAAAGTCGTGGGTAGCAAGAAAACTAGATATGGGATGACTAGCAGCTCAGGGAATGGCTCAGTGGAGCTAGATATGCCTAGACTAAAATTTAAATGATCCTCCAATGGTTACACGTGCCTAGAAAATGGAAACTCTGTGTGAGCATTCCAAAACATTAGCCAGGCATAAAAATTCACCCCGGAGAGAGAGCAACTCTCGGAAGTTTCATGGATGCCCAAAGGCATAGGAAAGATCATGGGTAGGTTACACAACAAGCATGCAATCATTGGGATGTCCCGAAGCAAGGACGGGTTCTTAGAAATCCCAGAAGTTAATGTTACTAGCTAACATGCATAATCATTATTCTCAAGGTACTCTCCACACCTTAATAAAACAAGATCTACAACGAGTCACTCTACATCCCCTCTCTAAGATACAGAGAATTCGTTTAAAAATGTAACCAACAAGCTACAATGAAATATAATGGTGAGTTTAACCACAGCACACAGTAATAAAATAACTCAATGAGACATGATTTTTACCCTAGAATCCAACTTGGGAAAACCAATTGAATGGTGCTCAATGTTCCTCTTTTGTAAGTCTGTAAGTTTTTACAATATTCTCCTTCTCCTTGGCCAAAATCCCTTTGGAAATGAGTGAGAGTGAAGAGATAGAGAGATCTAGTGGGTAAGGGAAGGCCAATAGCCATGGCTCTTCACTTCTCGTTCCTTAGCCTTCTCTCCTTTTGTTTCCTAGTCATCTCTAATTATTTTTCTTTAACTAATTTCTCTTACATCATTGTTTGGCTTATTACATGTATTCTTCCATTGTTTTACATTGTTTTACATGGCTTACATAACGCATTTTGATTGTCAATCTACGTACAGGTATTGAGTCTTATCCACTCTTTAGTCCAAATATGTTTCGGATCACACCTCCCTATTGAGAGGATTTTTGGTCTCCAAAAGCTCAAGGAAACTAATCTGGATCAGTGTTATCTACTTCTTTGGAACGTGGCTCTGACGTTGACTCCTAGCTAAATCTCTAACTTTGGCTCTGGCTCTGACTACTGGCTTTGGTCCTCAGTTATGGCTCTAGCTCTGGTTCTATATTTCTTGTTCCCGTTGTGAAGCAATCTTCTTGTTGACTCTCAACTTTGAGCAATCTCTGAATCTAAACTCTAGACTCAACATTCATTCCCATCTCCCTCTTTTTCTTGGAGACAATCCATCTTGGCTACCAACGAAGCCAATTTGAATGTTGGTATGTTCAGTGTGACCCCAACATGCTACCATAACACAATAACTCCTCACATGTGGTTGCATTCCTCTGTTAGGATCATATGCTTCGTGACATGGAAACAACTCTCTAGTGCATTCACATTCTTGCAAGGCACATCATGGAGCCCTCAAGAACTCCCCTATGGTCATTGACCTCCGTGCACCAATCTCCAGCACAAATCCATGATGGGGTTCTTCGGATGCAATTTCGAAAACAAGAATTGGGTTGTGGCTACTCTTTACATCAACTTGTTATCCTTCTTGTTTGTTTTGTTGCTCTCCTGTGTTGTTATATATCCTTGGAAAACTTATGTCACTTGGACTGGAGATGCAGGAAGCTCTTCATCTTCTTCAATCTTCACTTTCCACACCCTTCTCCTGATTGTGAGGCTTTTAGGGTGAAGCTCGAGGTGAATTTTCCAACACTTTGCTTCCCAATGTATACTCAACTTGTAGTGGTGGAAAAACTTCACATAGCTACTACAAGGATTTCCTATCATACTCCTCTTCTCCATGTGCCTTTGTGTATGCCATTGGATTGTAGAAGCCTTCTTTCCATTCCACTTCTAGAAACAATCAGGCCTGCGGAACATGTCTTGCTTCTTCAAGAAGGCTACTTCACGATGGAATTTATTTCTACAATGTGAGCATTATCTTCATACCAACAAATGCCTATGGTATGGCCTCTCTTCTTACAGCGGTGACACATAAGAAATTTCTTGTTTAACGTAGACCTCCTGGTCTTATTCTTCTTCTTTCTTTCGCTTATTGGTTTGTTGTTGTTTCTGAGTGAAAATGTGGGTTGAGTCTGCAAACTCTCATCATCACTACTCTCCTTCAATCTGCCACAAGGTTGAGGTGGTGGTGATCTGACACCTTCACTCACTACTACTGCTCCTTCTCTTGATGAGCAGGATAACTCTGGCATGTTGGTTGCCTTCATGAAAATGGTTTTCTTCATGGTGATGGAGTTTTCACTTCTGCCATCAAAACCTAGGCCTTCATGCTTGGCCCAAGATGTGACTACAATGGGGCTCAAGATTCCTTGTCTCCTCTTGCCTATCCCTTGTCCATCATAGCCCATTTTCTTTAGGAGTTTAGCGTCAATGCCCTTAGTATTCTTCTCGAATCCACCAAGCTTCTCGAGAGAGATGTTTACTGAAGTGAGCTTACCAAGGTGGTCTCAGTCATGGTGCTAGCATTTGCAGTGGAAATGGAAGGTTGTCTTGCTTTTATGTGCTCTTGTACAATGGCTTGAATCCTTTTCAAGGCCTTCTCCTTGTCTTCAACTCTCATTGCAGATGTGTCATCATCTACTTGAACCTATCATCTTGCCAGTTATCCATCTAGATGAATTTCTCACCAAGGTATACAAGCTAGGATTTGTACTTGTCCCAATCTGTTCTAATTGTTATGAGGGATTCTTTGCCTTCTTTAAATTTCTTCTTGAGCAATGGAAACAATTGGGCAAAGGTCTCCATGTGCTTCTCCATCTCTTCCATCCTCTTGTTAAACATCTTGACCTGCACTTTCAAGCTCTCGTTCTCTTCTCGAAGCTTAGCATTACTAGTCCTTAAGTCTTCCAACTTATCTCTACTCTCTTTGCCCATGTTGCGGTCTGCAGTATTTTGTTGATAGTTCTGGAAGCAATGTCTTGGTCAAGGATGCAACTACTCTAATACCATCTTATCTATAATCGAAGATATCATAGCCCACTCACTTTGCCAACATGGATACATGTGAGGAATTGTCTTTTTTTACTCTATCTTAGTTTTGTCTCTGGGGATGTGCATAGGGTTTTGTTTTCTACATGATACCAAGCCTTAGTCGTTTTCCCTAGGCAATGTCCTTTTTTTATTTTCCCAATGGTACAAGTATTCACTCCATTTATCTTGTACACATCAATTACTATCAATACACATGTGGCATTAAAAAATGAAAGCGTTATTATTCATATCCCAAACATCTTTCCATGTTGTCAAAGGGAAGATGCTTCTCACTATGCAATGCCTTCAATTTGTTGGTCTCTTCACCGGTTGTGCGTCCACCTCTACACGTTCCCAATCAAGCTAGCATTATTACATGACTAGCATAGGGTTCCATGTCTAAAATATTCATGGGACGTGTGGACAAGAGAAAGTATGCTCCAGCTATCCAAGTGAACACTCGACTCAACGCCTTGATCATGAGCCAATGAGAGAATCGAGCAGAGGTTATAAAAGACCAAATGGACAGAGAAACACTCTGACAACAAGTGGGATTCCTCGGGTGCCCTGGAACGTTTAGACGTTATATTATGCAATTAATCCACTTAGAAATTAGGGTTAGGGTTTTGTATGGTTATCGACAAATGAAATCTACGCCTCTTGTACACTAGGATTTTGTGCTCTACATCTAGCAAGTAAAAGAAATATGGTTTGTCTATTCACCAAGGTTAGCTAGCAGACATGATAACCAACAATAAATGAATTGCATGGTAGACGTGTCAAGGAGAGAGATCGTACCAACAAAGAGAAAATGCATGGAAGCTCCCTCAAACTAGGGTTCTCACGTTGTGTTTGACAATGAAAAACAATTCATGGGGTCTATCTTCATGAAGATGGTTCGCACTTTGTATTCTAGCGCCAAATAACAATGTATGGAGCGCCCAACAGCTAGGTATTAGTTGTGGGCAGTGTTAGCTACACTTACAAATCCATGGGTAGCAAGTAAACTAGGTATAGAACAACCAATAGCTTAGAGAATGGCTCAACAGAGTTAGATATTCCTAGACAGCAAGTAAATGATCCTCCAATGGTTACACACACACAGAAAATGGAGACCATGCATGAGCACTTCAAAACATTATCCAGGCAATAAAAATTCACCCTAGAGAGAGAGTGACTCTCAAAAGTTTCATGGATGCCCAAAGGCATAGGTAAGATCGTGGGTAGGTTGCACATCAAGCATGCAAGCATTGGGACATCTCGGAGCAAGGGCAGGTTTCTTAGAACACCCAGAAGCTAATATTACTCACTGACATGTGTAATCATTGTTCTCAAGGTAGTGTAATCATTGTTCTCAAGGTAGTCTCGCACACCTTAATAAAACAAGATACAACCAGTCACTCTACATCCCCTCGCTAAGATACAAAGAAGTCATTTAAAAATGTAACCAGCAAGCTACAATGAAATATAATGGCGAGTTTAACCACAACACATAGTAATAAAATAACTCAATGAGACATGATTTTTACCCTGGAATCCAACTTGGAAAAACCAATCGAATGGTGCTCAATATTCTTCTTCTGTAAGTCTGCAAGTTTTTACAATTCTCTTCTCCTCCTTGGCCAAAATCCCTTTGAAAATGAGTGAGAGTGAAGAAATTGAGAGAGCTAGGGGGTAAGGGAAGGCCAACATCCATGGCTCTTCACTTCTTGTTCCTTAGCTTTCTCTTATTTCCATTTCCTGGTCACCTTTAATTATTTTTCTTTAACTTTTCTCTTACATCATTGTTTGGCTTATTCCATGTAAACTTGCATTGTTTTACATTGTTTTACGTGGCTTACATAATGCATTTTGATTGTCAATTTGTGTGCAGGAACTGTGTCTTATCCACTCTTTGGTTCATATATGTTTCGGATCACAAGACCTCTTACTTAATAAAGAAACTTTTAACCAAGTGAACTAGTGCAAAACACATTATATTGTTAAGGAGGAGGATTGGGGGTGATGTTGTTGTTGTTGTTGTTGTTGTTGTGGAAGATGGTCTTGGAGAGCGTGCTCATAAAAAACTCTTTTCGCACAAAAATAAATCGCTTCTCAATGGAAACAAGGGTTAGATCTTGGTTAGCTTACCCAGAAAATGCAAGTTTTCCCTATGTTTCTGATTTATCAAGATCGCACAAAGCACACGGCAAAGAGCATACGCAGAAAGGAAAACCCTTTCCGCTCTGTTTTTTATTTGTTGAGATCGCACAAACGCAAGGCAAAGAGCATACACAAATTGAAAAGAGTAGCAACCTAGAAATAAAATAAAATAAAAAAACAGAAAACCGAAATATTATCTTTGTAAAAATTCAAAAGGGTGTATCTAAGATTTATACCTATGGATCTGACGGAAATGGTCGTATCTAGGGAAAACAGAAACCTTTTCGAGTGAAATGAAAGGTGTTCCTAACATAAACGAGTGCTCCAAACGCAATGGAACATTCCTCTAAACCCTAAAATGTACAAAAAATGGCATAAACCAAAGATGTGGCAACACGGCTTTACAATCTCAATCTACAACAGGAGTGGGTCTTCAAATGCGCTCTAATACCATGTTCGACAACACATGTATTCCAACATAGGACGAACACCTTGAGTAACCACTCACACAACCAGATCAAAGTTTAACATCGATGTTTTTATGTGGTAAAACCCCTATGGGGAAACATCCATAGCCCCAACCAACGTGGCCACTTAGAGCAATTTATTAATGCAAAAGAAAATATTATAGAGAGATTTACAAGAGAGTTTCTCACAATCAATCAACGGCAAATGAGCTTCCATGCTTTTTAAATAGAGACCATGGACCAATCAAGTGTTAAGCCACGGATTAATGTAGCCGTTAAGATCAAGGAGAATATGAGTCATCAAATCACTCTATGTCGAGAACATATCATGATCGTCAAATTTCAAAACTACAAATGCATACTAAAGAAACACACTTTATCTAACAACACATTAAACCAAGTTAATATTAACTAACTCCTAAGTGTCTAAATATCCTAACACAAGGATCATATCTATATTTAAAATTATCATAATGAAAACAATAGTCGAACTCATGTTACTAATCCTCCATTATTTCAACATTATTAATTTTATTCAACCTCTAATAATGTCATTTTTATAAATACATGTCATAAAGTGAAAATTAATTTCTTTTGTATTTAAGGATTAAATCAACATTCTCTTTTATGTGAGAACTAATTTCTTTTGTATTTAAGGATTAAATTGACATTCTCTTTTATGTGAGAACTAATTTCTTTTTGTATTTAAAAATTAAATTAGCATTCTCTTTTATTCCAAGAAAAAGTTACATATCCTATAAATAAAACAAACAAAAAAATTAATCATTAAAAATAAAATTCAACTTCCCCTAGATGGGGTTACACACTTTGGGGCAAGGGGCATCCATGTGGAGCACCAAGCATCCAACTCGCCAATTATAATAATTCGACCGAGAGGTGGGGTTACAGAAGTTTATCAGTCATGTGAGGTGATAATAGTTAAAGGTCATGGGGAGTATGTCCCTTCCACGACCAATTTTTGACATTATGAAGATGATTGTCAAAGTCCTGGAGAGGTACAGTGTCTATACACAACGATTTAAGAGGCACTAGTGGGAGGTTAATGAAGAAGGTACCGAGATAAGCGAGGAGAATTATAGCTAGAGGAGGGGGATGTGGGGCATTCTAGTGATGATGTGCTTGATGGGAACCAAAGTTCATTTTCTTCTAATGTCTAGAGCAAAGGTGGGGGATGACCAATTTTATGATGAGGCAAAGGAGTGGTCATGGATTTATAATTTGGGAAGGACCGAGAGGGTTGGATTGGAAGGTTTCTCTAGTTTTCTCTTGCCTAGTGTTCCCAAGCTTCCTAGGTATGGGCTTTTTCTAAAGTTTGGGAACTTGTTTCAGGTTCGGGTTGGTAGGGGACGATTGCTTGTGAAAGGGTATAACCCCACGTTGAGAAGGCAAAGAAAACTCCTAGTTTGGTTGACGCTTCTGGACATTCTCCTGGGATAGTGGGTGTTGAGATCGTGTTCGAATTCCTATAGTTGCTAGTGTCTAGTTTATTTAGCCAGAATGGCAAGGGGAACTGGCAAAAGGAGTAAGGAAAGAACACCTCCAAAGTGTGGAAAGGAGAAGGATTCCTCCTCCCAAGGCCCGGTCTCATCCACCAAAGC
>ML827177.1:53407-66862 GCA_009831015.1 Picea engelmannii | reverse complement strand
ATCATTCCCATACTCATAATCATCATCATCAAACATGGGAGTACCATCAACATATAACACATATGACCTATGATTATTTTGTTTGAATTGAAGTGAAATTTTTGTGCTAGGAAACACAATGGTTATGTCATACCAAAAATTAGGAGGAGAAAAAATTACATCCTCCATCATATTAACATGCATTTCCTCCTTAAGGTAAAAAATACAGTCTTATTTTCTATCTACAACCAAAAAAGACCTATAATTATCTTATTACATTCATAAACGGGGTCAAACACAAGAATATCATTATAGAACAACATAAAGGTTATATCATTGTGTACTCTGACTTGCTATGTGTGCCTGTAGCTTTGTCACATCTTCTCTCTACCCAAACAAACTCTAGATGTTTTTTGACCCTAGGAGTATGCTCAAATTCCAATTCATCAATGATATCATAGGAACCATTATGGCCCTCTGCATCTAGGGTTTCATCATATCTGCCATTTTATGGTTCTTCTAGAACAACATCAATGTCATCACTTGACCAAGACCATAGGAAGCTTGGATTATTGGTGGAAGTTTGTGTGAATTCTTCATTTTTCAACTTGAAAATGGGAAAATTTGTTTCTTTATAATGTGGGATAGTAGTACTTACCTCATCATAGAATTTCAAACATTTATCATACTCTTCATTCCAAATGTCTTCATTTGCATTTTATTTGAAATTTGGAATCCATACGTAATACTTGGCAAAGATCAGTCATGTTGTAGGGATGGGGGTGGTTAAGGGCTACCCACATGCAGCCTTACCTACATCAATGTTGGAGGTAGAAGCCAAGCACTAATCTATCTTTAAATTTGGAAATCATACTTCAATGATGCCTTCATCATCTTCAAGATGAGAGTTGGGAGTTTTTTCAATAGGGTTTTTTGCACCATATACTTCCTTGAGTCTTTCAACAATGGGAATACATTTCTCATGATAATTAGGGATCCATTTCCAACAAAATGCCTCAGCAAATCTTGCAAAACATAACACTTCTCCTCTACCAAGATGTCCAAACCATCTCTTGCACTATTTTTCAGACTAAATGCAAAAAACATTCATCATAACATCTTCATGAATGATGCCCATGCTCAAATTGAATTCCATGAAAGATGAAATATGTAGTATGAATGAATCATCATGTCCAAGAATATTTGGAATTGATATTGTATATATACTTGGGTTTTTATAAGGCAACCTCGAGACATTTAAGAAATCAAAAGGAGCATGCCAATCGGCCAACCGTGGAGGCAATGCCATTTTTCTTTTCTTCTAGGTCTTCAATACAAGGTTTAAAATAAAATATGAAACGGACAATGATCAAACCTCATATCAATACCAAAGGTGGAGTCACCAAGATGGTATTTTCTTCAAATAGCCTTCAAAATGATTGGATATGCTCACCTTTACACCCAACAACATCTTCAAAATTTGTAAGGAACAAGAGCTCTGTCCCTTCATGGAGACACTATTGGAGAAGGATATATGTAATACAACACTCTCACTATGGTGTCATGAAGCATAATCTTAAAATTTCTGGGTGAATGGACTTTATCCCCAACAACGACGCCAAAAATGTTACCTCCCAAATTGTACTTAACGATAAAATCCCTAATTCACAAAGCACAACTCAAGGGGAAACTATTAAGACGGTCGTCACTATCACCTAATACAATTATCCTCTTCAGTTTAGGTTGCCTCTCCTCTAGATAAAGGGAGGTACTCCTACTAGGATTACTAAAGCTAAGCAATGAGGCACAAAGTGAAGCAGTAGCTTTAGTATAACAATGTTTTGGGGTTTTTATGATTTAAAAAAGGTGATGGAAGGAAGTAGAGATCAATTCCCAATCCAACATGGGCAATAGAGTCAATGTGAATCAAAGGTGATTATGGAGTAAAGAAGAAACCTTCTTCACAACTGGTCTATTTCGTTCAAGGATTACGGATAAGAGATTAGAACCAAAAATGAATAGTAATCCCTTATCTAATCAAGATTAACAATGGAGATGAAGGCCCAACAAGAAGGGATCATCATGGGAACAACCTTCACCAACAAGATCAACTATGGCTTTATATTCTTACTTAATACTTCTTTCTAGGGTTCCAATATGGATAGATAAAGCAAGGCACTTACCAAACCAACAAAGGAAGAAGGAGATGAATTAACCTAGAACATATTCCCTCCAATGGTAGAAAAATCCCTTCAATGGATTGATCTAGTAATTATTTCGTAGAAGACTTGAGAATTTCACCATTAATATTTATGCACCAAATAAGAACCACAATAGAGAAGCTTCAAGAATTGAAAACAATCATCTACAAAGAAAGAAACCTTTACAAAACCATATGTTCCAAGAAAGATATGTCAATTAAGCTCTAAGGAGTGAATGCTCCAAAAATCCAACCATAAGTGTTAAGGAGGAAGGAAACATCTTCATGTAGAGTGTTGCTCAACTTCATTTACAATAAAATAGAAATGTCTCATGTGATATCCTTATATATAGCCTATAGCAATGTCTCATGTGAGATCCTTATATCTATCCTAGGGAGGGATAAAATATTACTTCCTCCAACTACCTAGTCAAAAAATACAATAAAAATGAGGTGGTCAAATCACATGTACAAAGATCCAAGTGAAAAGGCCCCAAGAGAGTGTAATGTCTCCCTTAATGAAGGAAGAAGGCGAATCCAAGGTGTAATGTTTAGCATCCAAAGGCCTCCAAAGGGGTATATCCTCAACAAACTCCTCAAAGTATGCAAGTAAAGTCTTCTAGGTATCTTCCAAGGTGGACACATAGATCTCCAAGGTGAAAAATCTCCATAAATCATCGGTAAGACCCCTCAAGAGTGGATGAACCCTTCAAATCAGCTCCAAAAGTGTCATGGATGAGGTGTTCAAGGTGTAAAAACCCTCCTCAAATCATGCCAACTTTCTCCTCAAGTCATGGGAGAATTAGATAATTCCACATGTGACAAATAGTTCCACAATGCAACCTCCAAGGTGGATGTCCCATCAATTCGTTTGACACAAGTCTCTTAATGAGTGATTCAAAATCTAGGACATGGCATGGCATGAGAAGTCTTGGTACATTAAGAACAACTCTAAACTATTTTGACCAACCTTGGACTGCCTTGGGATACATGATAATGCCTTATGAAATGTGAATTGCCCTTGGAACTATAAAGATGCCCCAAAATAAGGATGAGGCCAAATGATCAAGAGTAACCATAAAACATCATATGTTCCATCAAGATGTATTAAAACCTTCTAGCTCATCATAATCCATGAAACCAAATAAGTGCCCCAAATATCCAAGGCTCATAAAAATCATAAGGGGTAGTGAATAAATTCACTAGTAGTACCTCTATACAAAATAAGGGATAATCGGTACCTTGCCAACTACCTCCTTTTAGTATTTTTGTTAATGATCCATGTCCATTTGTAAGAGTTTTTAATTATAATGAAAGTAGTAAAGTTTGTTCAGGAAGCTGGTTGTTGCCAGCAACAAACGTCCTGCCTCAGAAATGCACTAGAAATTTTTTTTAAAATTGGAAAACATCCCTTTAGTCTCCCTACCAGCTCACTATCCACCATAAACCCATTCCTTTGCCTTGCATGTAGTTTTTTCCATGGACTGAGAGCCTTCATTCAATGATTTTTAGCTAAACTTTCATCTTTTATTTTTCTTAGTGTTTCTTTTGTGACTCATCAAATTCAATCCAATCCTTTAAATAGGGATTTAAATGCTCAACAAGGACCTCCATGGCGACTTCTTCTCCATGGATCAAGCATCGAAAAATATGTTCCATTGTCTCATTATCGGCTAAAGGAAGATTGAATAAACTTTGTTTAAACCTATAAATCATTCCAATCCTAAATCATTGTTCCAACATGGTTGCATGACATTTTCTTGGGATATGGAACCCCAGCACTACATAGTGGACCAATGTGCCTGATACTCTGGTTATTATTATTATCATGGTAGGATCATAGAAGTCTTCAATTTACATCCAAAATTTCAATATTGTAGAATGGAACTGAAACATATCCTAAACTTTTCTTTAGATACTTAACACATTTTCACAGCTAATAACTCCCAACAAGCAACATTATTTCCAATAGCCATTAATCATTCATGGAGTATACTTCATTATCATCCACATGCAAGATTTTGAAATCATGTTTCCTGAAAGAGAATACATTTCTATATCTGCTCGCCTTCACATACCTAGAGTCAATGCAGAGCCATTCTTAGTATCACATGTTTGCATCAGGCATGTCAAATTCTAGTAGGTAATGAGATATCCCCAAAGTGAGTAGTGATGGATTTCAATCTACCATTTGGCCCCCCAAAAATGAAAATATTTGGTGCATATTCATCTGGTTTAATGCCTTCATCAAACCTCAAAAAAGTTGATATTGCTGACACCAATACTTGGTAATATCAATACTCATTTCTCCCACCATTCAAAGCAAAATAAGTTTCTTCAGAGGCTCTTCATCCTTATTTGTAGGTGACAACCTTCACAGCCTGGATCTCTTCTTCTTTTTCTGCAATCTTGGGGCCATACCATTTCCTTACACTACAAATTTGAGACATTGAGGCATCCTTACATATTTCTTGCTCTATGTCCAATGTAGGTGTCACTCCCCTGAGCATGCATGTATGTTTCATCTTCATAATCAACCAGTTCAATGGACCCAAATTTTTAAACCTGCTTATGTTATGGGCATCCAAAGATACTGGTGGACTGACATTACTTCCAATCTCCTTCCGGTATCTCCCCAAGGTCCTGTTCTTCTTGCAATTGTTCACTGCAAGGGGGAAATTTCGATTATATATTGCCATCTCCTGGAAACTTCACTATTTTGTTTTAGAAAAAATGGTGGATAGCATGCACTAAGTTTTTCATTAATTAAAAAAAAACGTTTTTGCATTGCCATTGTTGCCCAAACAATGCCATGCATATGACTTTAGAATATATGTTAAAAAAAACGTTTTTGACTCTCATGTGTTGCCCAAATGTTGCCACACTAGAAGGAATATGAATGTCTACCCGAGAAAATGTTTTGAATCTTCTTTATTCTCCAAATGTTGCCACACCAGTTGGAAATGTAGTCATTAGAAAAAAACATGTTTTCTTTGATCTTTTGATAAAAAGTTGAGGATTTGTACAGTACCGTGTTGAAGAAAGAGTGACATAAAATATTATCTATGACAGATTGTAATACTGCAAATAAATAGGAATGATTCCCACATTTCACAACTTTGAAAGGAATAAGAACAATTGGGAGAAAGAACCATCAACAGATTGGAAACCCCCATCTTTAAGGATTCCATATGAGCAAAAATATAGAATTGGAAACCTCTTGCTCCTTCCCATAGCTAGTTTTCATCGAAGTTGAATTTATTGCATTTCATTTTCCTCTTGCATTGTTTAAAGAGTCGAGTCAAAACGCCATCAGTTTAATGACCACTCCTTTGAGTAACAACAACCTAAAATCAAGCGCTAATTAAAATTTATCTAACAACTTTTCTAGGGCTCTTCAAACCCATCTTAGCTTAAGTGTAGAGCCTTGGAATATGATTGTGAGAATAAATTTCCAAAGATGTTAAACAAACATAAAGCCTTGAGTTAGGGAGTGAAATCTAGTTGCTATATCACTGAATTTGGGAAGACCTTCTAACACAAGGGTCAATCATGATGTCGCATTGTGGCCCTCAGAGTAATCAACCCTGCTTTGTTGATCTTGGTGTCGACTATCGACTGTCCCCCCTCTTCTTTGGTATAATAGGTGGTACCATAGAGGCCATAATCTTTTATAATTCCTACACAAGGTGACAGCATAGGGAAGATGGTGTTGTACCTAGGATCGACATTGGCTAGACTCACTTAGACTCCTTGGAGGGTTTCCCACTGCTCAGTGAAGTAACTTGTACTAGGGAGTTAGTTCATTAAGAAGGTTGTCAACGTAACTTTCCCACCTGCTGAAACTTAGCCCCTTCGCGCATCGATTCTGCAATGTTTGATTCCATCACCAACTAGCACTTCTTTGTGAGAAGGTTTGTTTGCATGCTTGACTCCTAGATTAATTAGTGTGTGTTGTTTTTTCTCCTTCGTTTTCCTTAGGATTGATTTTGTGTCTAATGGCATCAGTTTCAAGTTAATTCCTCATTTGATCAATACAAAATATGGATACAATTAAAATAAAAGGTAATAAAGAGGTAACAAATAGCTCATACCTAACTTATGTCTTATAATTGTCCAACATTGTTCTTTACACTTAGTGCAACAAACACCAAATGGAAAGGTTTACACAAGGTCAATGGAGAATTTTATTCTTATATTATTATTATCACCATAACTAACTTATTCTTCAACTTGGATTGAACAAAACCAATATTTGTATAGTTCTAATCTTGTCTTGAACAAAACTAATATTTGTATAGTTCTACTCTTGTATCGAACAAAAGTAATATTTGTATAGTTCTACTGTTGGCTTGCCTTAGACATACTGCCAACTAAATTGGTGCAACCGCACTTCTCGGAGCATGATCGCTTTCACCAGGACCTTCTCTTTCCTCGGCCCGAAGAGCTGAACTACTCTTCTATTTCCCTTTCGGGCAATCCGCACCCCACAGTTTCTCTCAGCTGCGCCCCTCTCTTCTTCCCTTCGGAGGATCGGCACTCGCGCCTTCGCCCTGTACTCATTTGATCGTGGGACTCTTGAATCCCCCAGACCCGATGGCTGGTCAACTCGCTGACTTTTTCCTGTCGGGGTTTTCCGCTCTATCGCGCCTTCGCCCTATCGCGACTTCGTTGCTCGCGACACCAAGCGCTCAAATTTCCGCCTTCTGATACCAGAAGCACCGAAACACCGATACAACCTTATCGTGTGTTCGTGACTTCACACCCTCGCTCCTTCTCTACTCGCGACCTTCCACACTGATTTCTCCACTTTGCGAGTCCCGATATGACGAGACTCCGATATTCTCCTGTCGCACTTTCGCTATCTCACGCCTCACGACTTGAACCTTCCAATCTATAGACCTTTAACTTGCGAGACCCGAGCTCATGAGACTCTGATTTCTGCCACCTATACTCCGCTCGCTCCTACATTCCCACACGGCTTACGTCACCGTCGGGATATCGCACCTCGGGACTTGGACCTCCTAGTATTTGGGATTTCAACTTACGGTCCCTGAGCTCGCGAGATCTCCTATCTTAGCCACTTGTCTTCCACTCACTCTTGTGGTCCCACACGACTTACAAAACCACCTGAGATATCGTGTGTCAAAAACTCGCGACTCCCTCTGCCGATTCTTCGACACTTTTCTCCTGAGATCCCGATTTAGCGATCTCATGAATAATACAACGGACCCGGCCGACTTGTATCAATGCTCTGCCTCTCCTAAGATTAGAACATTTAAATTCTTCTGTCATAACCTCCTTGCACATCCGCAAGATCCAACGGCCCTCAGAACTTCGCGAAACCTCCTCGGATGATTTCGTCCGTCCGTCTTCCTTGTGAAAATCCACGAAAAGGAAGAAATGTCCCTCCACGGAACTCCTTGTCTGCTCGTCAACTTGTGATGCTTCCCTCGATCGTTCAATGGCAACTTCCCTGCACTTATCCTTCGATGAATTCGAAGGCCTACTCCTTCTAAGTTTGTTCTCGACTTCTTAAGTTCTTTTGAGAACTTCTTGCACGCATCCCTTGCAGCAAATCTTCAACAACTTCTAAGTGTTGAAGTCTTCTGACCCTGCGCACTCCTGTAGTAGCAGTCTTTCAATACTTTTCTCATAATCGCAACTTTGAGACTTAGCTTGGCCTATGCACTCCTTGCACGACATTGTGCCTATCTGCACCCTTGAAGAATTGAGAACAAAAGTTTCCTCTAAGTGAACCCTTCTGTCAACGCACTCCTTGCGGACAAATTCGACTGCACTCCTTGCAGGAATTCTTTGGGTCAAATTAAAGAAACAATTGAAACTAATTTCTTCTTCCTCTCTGACTTCAATTCAACCATGAAATCACATACACAACATATAAAAGCAAATGTATGACACGAAGAAAACATTCATGAGCATAATATCACCACACAGAGAATAGACACATAACCATTGATTTGAATCAAAGCTTTCTTATATTAATTCAATATATTT
This sequence comes from Picea engelmannii, assembly GCA_009831015.1. NCBI lineage: Eukaryota > Viridiplantae > Streptophyta > Pinopsida > Pinales > Pinaceae > Picea > Picea engelmannii. Next base: position 58,665 of record ML827177.1, on the reverse strand, counting down.
ACATGGATGTTCTCTACACAGTTCTCTGCTTGCTCTTTCTCTCTTGGATGTTGGATGCTTATGCTACAATGATACAATGAGGGTTTCTATATCCGTTTTCCCTCTCGAACTATAAACTATCAAATCTACAATTAAAATCTATTTACTTGCATTAACTAAAGTAAATGTCATCTATCTACCTAAGGACGAGAGATTAAAGACTCAAGGTCCATTACAATACAAGTGCGTTGTCTCTTAAATGGATCATTTAAGATAACACAACAATTCCCAAAGTATTTTCAAAAATGTGTGCTGGCTTGTCCAGCTGTCTTCCGTTTGATGTGCTGGCTCGCTTGATTGTGCTGGTGATGCTCCTACATCATAAAGCACCCAATATTTGCAACACACCAACTAATGGTTGGATTTCTTACTCCATAGCATTGAACCTCATCTTCAATGGTCATTTCTTATAATAATTCTAATTTGCACAAATCCAACAAACAACAACCTTACTACTACTTTTTTCTTAGATCCATATGATAAATTTATCATGTCCTTAGTGTTATCACATTAATATGTCCTTAATATGTTCAAAATCAAGAGGGATATCACATTAAATTAGGTGGTTGACCACTAATATTGGTAATTTCACCCTATTCTAATTGTGCATCCAAAACTAAAGATATAATTTTTTTATTTAGAACTCTGAATATGATGATGGACTACTAATTAACAACACGTGCACATACAACTGAAGGTACAACCAAACGGACACCTGTCAAATATTCCTTCATTGAGTGAGGAAATCTTATGACAAATAGAGGCTGGAAATGCAACTGCATCTAGTAGATATGATAAGAAAATAAGGACCAGTGGTGAAAAAGTCAGAATAAACTTTTGTAGACGCATGAAATTTTTTCTTGCTGAAGCAGGATCATGCTCTTATGATGATGAGAGCATAGGATACATAGATGTTCCACTCAGGTATAAGAATCTGGTGAAACAATGGGTACCTAAGGAACTACCTCCTATAGATGTTGAATTCATTATCAATAATAGGACATATCACATTGCACCATCCTCTCTGCATGGCTTGGGGCTATTTTCCATGGATGGAATAATTGTAAAATACAATACAGTAAATGAATTGATGGACTATGTCGGACCGTTTTACAATTATAACGATTGGATGTGACTGGTCATGTACATGCGAAGTATGAGGAGATATGCACTCTCCGCAAATTATATACAACTAATAAACAAGGATAAAAATAAGGGAGAGACTATCTATATTGATGGAAGGCCTAAAGATTCCAACAATATCACATGGTTTATAAACAACACACGACCCGTGACAACAAACAAACAACCAAATTTCATATATGAGGGACGTGAAGAGAATCGAATAGTCCAATGTGCAATAAAAAAGATAGCTCCTGGGGAAGAGTTATTAGTGGATTACCATTTTAATCGAATTGAAACATTGACTAATAGTGTGCAGGTTCTTATGCAACAACTCTTTAAGAAACCTCTACTTATTGCATTATATTTTTTTATTATCTTTAACAATGTTGTAAATATTATCGTTAACATTATTTTTTGTTATCATTAACATTTTTTAAATATTTGGGGGTTCTAATTATATTATAATGTGGTAGGATGATCGTGGAAAAGGGCCAGTCACAGAACATGTAAATGATTATCAATTTCCACTTTCATTATACGTTGTTTTTATTATTTGCTTATATAATTTTATTGAAATAACATTGTTTTTGTTGAAATTATATGTAGTCCGCAGGCCATGTGGATCATGATTCCGCCAATGAGGATGAGTTTTATTCATGCAATGATCCAATGATCTTGATAAAAAAAAAAATCATTAAATCTAACAAGGAACTTGCTAGCTTGTTAGATCATCCAAAACAAACTCCCGACGTCAAAGAAAAGATCAAGCCCCTTATGTCACAGCTTAACACATTTGAGGTAATAACCATAATTTAAAGTTTTTTTTTAATGTACTCATATGTTCAATTATGATACTTTGTTCTTTAACTTTTACATTATCTCATGAAAAAACATTTTCTTTTTTATAAAGGAATTTTTGGAGCCTGATCAACCCGGTGTTGGTAGTAGTGGTGCTATAGAGACGCTACAGAGTCCTGATGCAAGCGGTCATACAACTGATAGAGCACTATTTAATTCTCCATATTCCACACCTAATTTAGATAGGATCCATGACACACACCGCCAGACATCCACACCTCGATCAGAGTCTAGAGATGGTGGCAGATATGAGGATTATAGTGATGTGGTTGAGATGGTTGCAGTTCCTAGAGCTAGACGTGTGACAAGCACGGGGACCCTTCCGTGCACATTTTGGTCGACGATAATGGAATTCCATTAAAACAATCAAGACTCTTAGGTAGTTTTAATTCATATTTTAATAATTTAATGTTGTCCTAATACATAAATCATCTAGATTATTAACTTTGAATTAATAATCATATCTTTTTGTGTGTAGGAAACAACGTTTTTTATAGGCACCTAGAGAGCAAGACCTTGTCGATTTTTGGGGAAACCTTACGCATGAGGTAGAATTGCCAGAATTCCAACCTCAAAAAGGAACTTATGGATTATCTTGAAGGCCTCTTTGGAGTAGACACATTCAATAAAAAATGTTCACATATGCAGTGGGTGAATATTTAAAATATAAGCAGGATGTTTATAGATGAAGCTTGGCAATAAATCCTAGGTATGAACATCCTCCCTCAATTCCAGAGAGGGAGTGGAAGGCGATCATTGATGATGCAAAAGAGAAGATTTTGAAAAAATCAGGAGAACAAATAACTGGTACACCAAGGTAAATTACAATTTTTTGAATTCAATACCATCTTTATTTTTCTTTAGATCTAAATAAAAGTGTGTTTATATATAACATACTTGAAAATTTTGATGATAGGTTGCATGAAACTTCGAAGGAAACCAATGCAAGGATTTCCAAACATGGCCAACACAAGACAGGCCAGGGTGGCTACTCGAGGTTACAACCATGAATCGTAAGTACCCAACAATCTTAAGAATATTATTTGTATCACCTTACAACTTTAAGGTAATTGCAACCAAAAACATTAAAAAGCCATACCCTTATGCAATGCAAGGTGACGACTTCGGAACTGAAACCATGGAGGAAGACCTCCAACTTGGTTACAAGTATGGTTATAAAGTCATGGTTTGTTGTAGAAAAATCATGGGGCAGACCCCAAGATCCAATTTGCCAGATAAGGTAAATAAAAATCAGTCCACATTAACCTTTCATTACTTATAAAATATGTAAATGTTTGATATCATCCATAATTTAATATCTTACTTTGTTTTAATCAAGGGAGAAACACTATCAATGAAACCATTAGTACTGGAAAATAGAGTGTTGATAGTGCAACTCAGCTAGAAGATCATGGTGATCCCCAACAACCCCATCCAAGTGAGGTGCAGCCCCAAGATGTTCTTGTGACTGAGGCCCACGATGGTAAAATGTCTATATATTAATCATATACTTAATAATTTTGTACTTATAAATTTTGACATTTCAATGGCAGAGAATGTCATAGTTGATCCTCCTTGACCTGAAGATTAGGTGAACAGGCTGGCAGCCATTCCAATGGTGCCGACTACAGGACCAGGTAAATAATTACATTGCAAAGTTTTTTTTTAATATTAATGAACTACTTCAATGATATTTAAAAATTGGCCATATAAATTTAATATCTTTTACTTTTTTAGGTGATGGCCCCTCACAGCAATATTCACGCCGTGGATACGAGACCAACCATACTCGTCGTGAAAGGACTGAAACAACATCAACTGCTGAAGAGCACCCAGTAAACAAAGACATGGATATGCATGAATTACTTAAGACCTGGAAAGCACAAAAGAAGACTAAAATAAATTCATGATGTCATGTAATAATTTTATAAGACAGTTAGATGTACATTATATAGATGAACATGTAATGATGCATATAATGCATTGACATTATGGGTACTTTTTCATCTGATAATACACACAAGGCTATTTCTATGGCTTGTATATATCTGTGAATGAAATTTTTCTATACACTTAATGATAATTTCAACTTCTCTTATAAGACTCGGTATATATTGATTCAATACTCCTTGATTCAAGACATGAGAATGCAAGCCATACCTGGTGCCTTGTGCTTGGGCTATGAATTCTAGGCAACAAATAGAACTTGAATATGCAATATCCAACTTCCAAAATCTTGTGACATGATATATGCAACTTTGAAATTATTGTGACATGTGACATGTGGCAAGCATCTTTTTCCAAGCAATGTGCAAACTTTAAACTTGATGCAACATGAAAAAAGAAATTTTTGGGAAGATGCAATAATAAGTTTTAAGGATTAAACATGAGGGGTTGGTAATGGCCATGTCAATCATTTTATAATATTTTTTCAGAGCATTACCCTTCTTTTCATTGTGTCTCACATGACAAAGAGCATTACCCGTCTTTTCATTGTATCTTTTCATTGTGTCATGGACATGGTGTTGCTACTTAACATTGCCTCAAAGCCTAATTATTCATTCCTCTATTATATGTACAATTATGTTGAAGCTTCCACAAATCATTGCAATTAGAAAAATAAGCCAAGGACAGGAACCCAAGGATTTTAATGTTAAGGTCTTGTGATTCCACAAGGTGGGATACAAAGAGGAATTGTTTCCATGCATAAACATGCTAAATACCTTGATTGAGAATGTGGATGTAACAAGTTGAACATTGAAATCATAGAGTGATGACATAATTGAACAATATGGCGTTAATACTCTTCAAAGGATGTATGATTTCTCACCTCCCACAATGTCAGTAATCCTTTGGTGGTTGCAAAATTTTATCAAAATGCATGATGTTTGTAACATTGTGAAGGCATGGTGGTTTTTAGTTAAGCCATTCCAAACTACCACAAATAAGGTACACTTAATAAAAAAATTGCAAATGGAACTTAAAGCCTTAGAAATTCTCTTGAAGCTCTTGTATGGTAGACGAGGCACTAGATGCATACGGTTAAGATTGATTTTGATTATGCATGGGGTGCTCGAGCATAAGATAATATTTTATTAGGTAGACTTCATATCTAATCTTCTTGCACAATGTATTCCAAAGGCTAAAAATCCCTTAGATAGTGGTGCACTTGAGTTTTACATTGTGTCTTATCTTATGTATTGTGTATGTGTGAGCTAAGAGTTCTATTGTTTCAA
>ML827177.1:36051-51146 GCA_009831015.1 Picea engelmannii | reverse complement strand
TCCCTAACTTACTTCCATCTTCCATTCCTATCCTTCCTCTGCTGGACTATCTTGGAGCATCAACTATATTGACCTAAATCCAAATAGAACCCATAAGCGAAAGTGTCACTATCTTGACCAAGCTTCCTTAGTAGGCAACTGACAGTCATCATCACATGTCTAGGGGAGCTTGAGCTAACACCGTCCTCCCATGACTTCAGGTTTCGGAGGATACATGGTGGGAAATGCCTCCACCCCTTCTAATCATGACTAGGGTCCACACCCTACAATGGAATGTACAGTGGCACCATGTTGCTGGGAGTTTTGTCATCGTCTATTCAGTTTTGGGTAGTCTCACCACCTGAAATCCTGCACTAGTCCACATATCATGGCAATACATCCAAACCAATATAATTTCACATACAAATATTCATACCATATTGTTTCTCAGTCAGTGGTCACGACATCCTCTTTCATTATCATTATCCCTTGGCTATTTCATAACCCAATGATCTGCAAATTAGTCTGTAACACAAACTCATATGCATCTATGCATTATTATCATGTAATTGCATACAAATAAAATCTCAATTCGGTATCCCCGTACCAATAACTTTAACATCAAAAGTTTTCAAGTTAGAAATAGATCTTATAATATCCCATAATTCAATTAATGTTACCCATTCATAGAATTATCATTCACATAATAGATTGCATCATATCCAACATCATCAATAACATTTAAACATTCATAAAATTTACATTCTCACAATATATTGCATCATATCGATCATTATTCAAATACATTTAAACATTCATAAAATTTACATTCTCACAATATATTGCATCATATCCATCATCATCAATAATATTTAAAAATTCATAAAGGTTCGTACATCTTAAAAGTTCAAGGGTATCATTTAATAGTTTCACTGTGAATAGAAAATAAAGGTGTTTAGGCCTTAGGTAATCCTGGTTGTCTAAGTAAAAAGGTGTTGTTACATACACCCAACCTTCGAGAAACATATTCTCGAGGTGGTCAAAAAAGTGAGGGAAAATCTCGTCGTAACATATCGACATCTTCCCAAGTAGCAGATCCTGGACTATACTTGTCCCACTAGACCTTAACTTGATCTATCAGAGGATTCTTGAGTTGTTGGACTCTATGTTCCAATATGCGTAATGGTTCTACCATGAGGTTTCTCGTGTCCGATACCTACAATTCCTTCCAATTTATTTTATGTGATTCATCAGCAACATAATGATGTAGAACAGATACATGAAAATGTTGAAATTACTAAGACAACTTAGAGGGCGGGTGAATCAGTTGTTATTGTGCTTAAACAATTTTAAGTCTATTAAACCATTCTTAATCTTTCTTCGAGTGATCATCAATATTATACAACATATGGAAAACATAAATAATGAGCATCAGTCACACATAAGATATACACAGAGACAGATTTTCACAAGGAAACCCATAAAGGCAGAAAACCTCTTCTTCTTCGAAATGATAGGCAGTCTTTTAAGTTATGTACATCATCTGTGTTTGAGCACCAACTCAAACTAAGGATACTACCTTTGTTTTACAAGATCCAACTTGTTGAGAGCACCAACACTCTGGTTTCTCTAGCATCGACTAGAAGGAAGCACCAACTCCCTGAGTGTTCTAGCACCAACTGGATGGAAGCACCAACTTTCAGTCACACATGCACCAACTTGTATAACAGAGAACAACTGTTCTCCCTTGCACCACCCTGCCACCTTGGTTTTTCTAGATGCAACCAAATGGAAGCTACAACTCCCTATGTTCAAGCACCCACTTGAACCTCTGAGGACAACATTCCTCCCTAGCACCTCCCTACCACCCTTGATACAAATAAATGATTGAATAAACAACAACACAGATAAATCAATTCTTACCACTTCTTCACTGTTCTGCAATTCTTCTTTGCTACACTATTCTTCTTCTCTGTTCATATTTGTCTTTAGTTGTTGTCTTTGTCTATCTATTATTTCTCTTTCCTTCTCATGCTCTTTGATATGTGCACATTCTGCTCTCTTCCCCTTTTCTCTTCTTTTCAACTTTTGTTCCTTATCTTTGAGCTTTCTTCACATTGCGCATGCTGTAGTTTTACCTTTCTACAATTCAACACATTTTTTAGTCAGAACAACCAACCATACACAGTCGCTTCATATCTCCTTTTATTCATACACGCCTCATCAGTTACACCTTGAATCTTCTTGGGCAAAAATGCCTCAGCTACTGAATCGCCAACCGATCAAGAATCATGAATCAGGTTTTCTAACTAAATTGTAACTGATTAATTAACTGTGAAGTGCAGCAATAGCCCTCTGATCATATTCAAATTCTCCTGCACCATTGGATTAAATCGGCAGGGCTTCATGTTTATCCCATATGCCCACTGGTTGTGACCGAGTGCTAAACAAAATTTGAATTTTGTGATCTCGCATCTCGACATTCCTATGATAAAGGATCTCGACACTCCAAGTCACGATCGCCAAGACTCCGAGATGGAGCTTAGCACCGCTACCTTCTTCCCCTCACGTGACCACCGACAGTGACCACAGGCTGTGGCAAAAGGCGCTTCATATTTCATGAACTTATAAACTTCATCGAGCCTGATCAACGATCGAGATCTTTGATGATCCGACAGTCCAGATCTCATTGCGATCTCGCATATCGCGATTCCTGTGATGAAGGATCTTGATGCTCCAAGTCGCGGTCACCGAGACTCTGAGATGGATCTTAACACCGCTAGCTTCTACGTCCATCTTCCGTAGATGTAACCATTAGTTGTGACCATAGCCTTATTCAAAAACGCATTTCGCACTTTCATGTCTCGGGTATTCTGTCGTGCTATGATCTATTGCCACGTGCCCCTCTTGGATCAATGATCCAAATCTTATCACAATTTCACCACTTGATGATCCTTCTTCATGCATGATCAATGGTCCACAATCCTTGGTGATCTGATGGTCCATATCTTTTTCGTGATCTTGCATATCGCAATTCCTGTGATGAAGAGTCTCGATACTCCAAGTTGCGAACGTCGAGATGGAACTTAGCAATTAACTCCTTCCCTTAAGCCTTCGATGATGTGACCTTGAGATATGACCACTCGCCAATCAAACGAGAACTTCACTCCTTTGAATTTCCAGTCAGTGAAACATTGATCTTTTTCCATGTGTTCTATGGAACCAATGGTCCAGATATTTTTGTGATTTCAACACGTGTCCTTCTTGAATCAACTGTCAAGATTGTTATCGCAATTTCGCATATCACGAGTTTGAACCTCTTTCCTTTGGATTTCCTGATCTACGAAACTCCAAAACAAAACCTTTTTCGTTCACCACGTTTCCTTCTTGAATCAACTTCCAAGATTGTTATCACAATTTCGTATATCGCGAGTTTGAACATCTTTCCTTTGGATTTCCCGATCTGCGAAACTCCGAAACAAAACCTTTGTCGTTCTCTGATTTTTTTCCTCCTTCTGAGCTTAAATTATTGATCTTTCCATTATCGCTATGCTACTGATCGTGTTGATATTCACCATCTGATCATGTTGATATTCAACATCAATGACAAACATGCATACTCTGCCTCTGTCTAAAAACCTGCCAACAATCTCCCCCTTTGGCATTGATGGCAACCCCTTGAAGAACATCCAACTATACCACTATAACATCCTTGAAATTACCACACTTTATCCCCCTTTGACATCAATGTCAAAGAAGAAACACGCTCCCCCTGAGTTGTTGCAGTACATACTCCCCCTGTCAACTATGAGCAGCTTAGAAATACAACAGATATTCAATAAGTACTCCCCCTGACCAGGTGAACAGATTAGATGAAATACGTTATAACCCCCAACTTTTGATGAAGATATCCAAAAGGGGTCGCTACTATCGGTTTAGTAAAGATATCAGCTATATGTTCTGTGGAGAGGATATAATTCAGTTGAACAACTCTGTTTGTGACTTGTTCTCTAAGAAAATGGTATTTTATTGGGATATTCTTAGTCTTGGAATGGAGAACAAGATTCTTGCAGACACTAATGGCACTAGTGTTATCACAGTGAATTGTAATCAGATCAGTATAGTTTACCTTCAAATCTGCAAGAGTTTGAATCATCCACAAAATCTAAGTGAAACAAGTAGTAGTAGCAATGTACTCTTCTTCTGTAGTTGATAAGTAAATAGATCCTTTCTTCTTACTAATCCATGCTACCAACGTGTCACCCAGGAAGAAGGCACCTCCACTGGTTCTCTTTCTTTCATCCACACAATTTGCCCAATCTGCATTTGAATAAGCAGTTAACTGAAAATTCTGATTTCTGGGATACCACAGACCATAAGTCATTGTTCCCTTCAAGTATTTGAATATCCTTTTGATAGCTACCAAGTGACTTTGTTTAGGATCTGACTGACAACGACCTACCATTCCAACAACTTGCATTATATCAGGATGGGATGTTTTGATGTACATAAGACTACCTATCATAGAGAGATATGTCCTTTGATCAAAATCTAGTGAAATATCATCTTTAATATTGCAACCAACCACCATAGGTGTGCTAACAGGAGAGGAATCCTCCATCTGAAATTTCTTCAACATCTCTTTCAAATATTTTTCTTGAGAGCTAAATATTCTTGCAGAACTCTGATTTACTTGTAAACCAAGAAAATATGATAGTTCTCCTATCATGGACATCTCAAATTTTGTTTGCATAGAGTTAGAAAACCATTGGACAGATGATTCATTAGTACAGCCAAAAATAATATCATCTACATAAACCAAAACAACTAGTAAATTATCACCTTCAGACTTAATGTAGAGATTGTTGTCAACAATACCTTTCTTGAACCCTTTGTCTTGTCAAATTTTTTCCAGTCTATAATACCAAGCTCGTGGTGCTTGTTTCAGTCCATATAAGGCCTTCTTCAGCTTGCAAACATAATTATGATTATCTGTCAATGAGAATCCTTCAAGTTGCTCCATATATACTTCTTCCTCTAGATCTCCATTAAGAAATGTTGATTTAACATCCATATGATAAACTTTAAAGTTCTTATGACATGAATAAGCAAGAAACATTCTGATGGCCTCCAATCTTGCCACTGGTGCAAATGTTTCATCAAAGTTCCGACCTTCAACTTGTGCATACCCTTTAGAGACCAATCTGGGTTTATTTATAACAAATTGTCCTTTTTCATTCATTTTATTTTTGAACACCCATTTGGAACCTATTACATTTTTATCTTCAGGTCTAGGGACAAGCTCCCATGTATTGTTCTTCTCAATCTAATCAATCTCTTCATTCATTTCTCTAATCCAATCATCATGTTGGTTGGCTTCATAAAAAATTTTAGGTTCAATCATAGATAAAAAAGCAACATAAGATTGTTCTGAGTCTTTAATCAATTTCCTTCTTGTCTGAACTCCTTTATTTATATCTCCAATTATCTGATTTTCAGGATGATTCTTTCTAACAATTCTGAGAGGTGATTTTGCTTCTTTCTGCTGATTTGTGTTTGCCTGAGTATTTGTATATTCATCTGATTTAGATTCTTCTCTTCCTGATCCTTGGACCTGTTCATCTTCATCTTCAACTATATTTTATGTTCTTGGTTCAACAATTTTTACATTCCTGACTGGGACTTATTCATCAACCTTTATGTCTATACAATAAACTAATTTATGTAGCCTCTTATTGTAACATCTATACCCTTTACTATTTGTAGCATAGCCCAAGAAGATACCTTCATCAACGCTGTCATCATATTTGCCAATATTTTCATCATTGTTCTTGATAGAACATTTACTCCCAAAGACCTTAGAATGTTTGATTGAAGTAGGTCTTCCAAACCATAGTTCATAAGGACTCTTGTCACTATGTGGTCTGAGATGTGCTTTGTTAAGGATATGAACAGTTGTATGAATTGCTTCTGCCCAATATGTCTGAGATATGTTCCTTTCATTCATCATTGATCTTGCCATTTGTTGTACTGGTCTATTCTACCTCTCAACGACTCCATTTTGTTGTGGAGTTCTTGGAATAGTGTATTCTCGTTTGATCCCATGTTTATCACAGAACTCTTTGAAGTTCCATGAACTGAACTCTCCTCCTCTATAAGACCTCACCGCCTTCAATATTTTTCCTATTTGATTCTCAGTCAAAGCCTTAAACACTTTGAATTTTTCAAATACTTCAGATTTTTCCTTCAAAAAGGCAACCCACATTAGTCTAGAATAATCACCAATAATCAACATAAAATAGTTTTGTTTTCCTATACCTTCTTTTCTTGATGGTCCACATAAATCCATATGTACTAACTGGAGAAGTTTTTATGTTGAAGGAAAGTTTTTAGATTTGAACTAAGTGCGAGTAATCTTTCCTATTTGGCAAGGTTTATAGAGTCGTATGGCTTTGATATCTTTGGAATATCTTTTACTGCCCCATTGTTTCTGAGCTTGATTATATGATCAAAATTTAGATGTCCAAGTCTCCTATGCCACAACCAACTTTCATCATATTTTCTTAAGTGACATTCTTCTTTTTCTTCATTTAACACAGACATTGTTTTCTGTTCTTATTCCTATTGCAACCAGTTGTATTGAACTCAAAGACTTTATTTTACAGTATTTAGAAGTAAAAAAAACTTCACATCTTTTGTCACAAACTTGACTAACACTTAGTAGATTATGTTTCAGACCATCTACAAACAACACATCTTGAGCTTTTCCTTTTCCATTACTCAAACTTACCATTCCTTTACCTTTTATTTTTCCTGGTACATCATTTCCAAGAGTTACATTCCCTTATTTGTTTTCACTTAAAGTTAGAAACTTACTTTTGTCTCCAGTCATATGTTTGGAACATCTATTGTCAATATACCAGGAATTATTTTGTTTTTGGGCTGATAACACTAGTCCACACTTGTCATCTACTTTCTTCTTTCAAACCTTGACATTTTCAGCAGTGGGAATCAAATCTGGCTTGTAATTCGTTAATTGACAATCTGTAGCTTTATGTCCATAATTACGGTAGATGTAACATTCTGGTTCACTGAATAGAAGATCATAGAGATTGTTGTGCTCATAACTATTGTTATGCCTAACCTACGTCCTTTTCCCAACCATCGTATGATTTATAGTCTAATATTGTTTGTTTCTTGGTTGTCTTTATCTTTGTTGTGGAAGATGGTTATTCGTTGAATATATTGATTGTTCATATCTAAATCTTATAGAACAGTTTATAGCTTTGTGACCAAAATTAGAGCAGAAAAAACAATAACCATAGAAAAAACCTTTGTACCTTGAAACAATATGTCTTCTTTGAGGAGGTTGACTTCTTTCATGTCGATAATCTCTCTGATCTATAGATTGAGTTCTGGTACTTTTTCTTTCATTCCTTCTCGGTGGTTGATTCTCTTTCTTTGTTTCTGCAGAGTGATTGTTGTCAATGTTTGAGGATTTGACAAACTTGATGGGTTCTATATTACTTGAATGATTACTACTTGATCCTTCTTCATAGCCCAAGACATATTTCAACTTTGGATTCCTTCGCTAGTTTAGAATGGAAGTTAACTCTTCTGAGGCTTTAATACTGGACAGATTTTGGTGATACAATGCCTTAAACTTCTCCATTTCTTTTTTTGTTTTTACTATCTCTTCTTCTAAGGCTTCACACTTTGATTTCTTCTCTGATAACTATTGTTTCAGAATGTCTTCTATTTTCTTTGCCTCCTCTAACTCCACTTTTAGTAGAGAAAAGTCTTCATCAGGTTTCTTATCATTCATTTTAAAATGCATCAACAACCATTTTTGTTTTCTCTTCTTACATCCGAGTTTGTCAATTTCTTCCAAAGCACTGATTAATTCGCCTTCCATATCAACCACAGCTTCTTCATCATCCATTTCACCTCCTGTATGTTCATCATCAATATCTCCCATAGCCATAAGCATAAAATAATTCACTTTGTCTTCACATGATGGATCATTATCTATGTCTTCTGAGGAATTGTCATTATTTGCACACAAACTTTTCTTCTTACTATATTTCTTGAATTTGTACTTCTTTTCATCATCAGAGTTCTGGTCCTTTTTATGACGGGGACACTTAGATGCAAAATGACCTATCTTACCACAGTTAAAACATTTGAAGCGAATCTTTCCTTCATATTTTCCTGATCCTTTATTTAACCTTCTCACAAATTTTGCCTCAATATCATCTAAATTTGAATCAGTATACTTGTATGCTTTAAAAGATGCTTCTCTAGTAATGGATTTATATTTGTTGATTCTCATTTCATATGCAGTTAAAGTTCCTAGAAGTTGATCGATGGACATAGTTTTAAGATCATTTAGTCCTTCTATTGCAGAGACTTTTGGATTAAATTTATCAAGCAAAGATCTTAAAATATTTTGTACTAAATTTGATTCTTCAAACTTCTCACCAAGACCCTTCATGGCATTCACAAGTTCTTCAACTGTTAAAAAATACTTTCTAACTATTTCATCTTCATTCATCTTTAGTTGTTCAAACTTCAACCTAAATGTTTGAAGTTTTTCATCTTTGACTTTCTCATTTCCTTCATAGCTACTAATACGTTTATCCCACATTTCTTTGGCAGTTTGAAGATGCATCACCTTTACAAACTCATATTTTTGCAAGTCCATTCAAGATAGCATTCATTCCCTTAGCATTAAATCTAAATTCTAACTTATCATCCTTGGAAGCTAACACAACAGACTTTGTATATCCAGTCTCTACTACATCCCAAACATCAACCCCTAACGCCATTAGGTATGTTCTCATTCTAACCTTCCAAAAGGAAACATTTGTTCCATCAAACAGAGGAGGCTTACTGGTTGAAGTCCCTTCATGAATTTTCATGTTTAAGCTTACATATCTACCTTTAAATAAAAGGAACCTTCTTTGATACCAATTGTTGAAATTACTAAGACAACTGAGAGGGGGCGTGAATCAATTGTTATTGTGCTTAAACAATTTTGAGTCTATTAAACCATTCTTAATATTTCTTCAAGTGATCATAAACATTATAAAACATATGGAAAACATAAATAATGAGCATTAGTCACACATAAGATATACACAGAGACATATTTTCACGAGGAAACCCATAAAGGGAGAAAACCTCTTCTTCTTCAAAATGATAGGCAGTCTTTTAAGTTCTGTACATCATATATGTTTGAGCACCAACTCAAAGTAAGGCTACTACCTCTGTTTTAAAAGCTCCAACTTCTTGAGAGCACCAACTCTCTAGTTTCTCTAGGACCGACTAGAAGGAAGCACCAACTGGATGGAAGCACCAACTTCCAGTCACATAGGCACCAACCTGTATAATAGAGAACAATTATTCTCCCTTGCACCACCTTGCCACCCTGGTTTTTCTGGATGCAACTAGATCGAAGCTACAACTCCCTGTGTTCAAGAACTCACTTGAACCTCTGAGGAAAACAATCCTGTCTAGCACCTCCCTACCACCCTTGATACAAATAAATGATTGAATAACCAACAACACAGATAAATCAATTCTTACCACTTCTTCATTGTTCTGCAATTCTTCTCTACTACACTATTCTTCTACTCTGTTCATATTTGGCTTGACTTGTCTCTGTCTATCTGTTCTTTCTCTATCCTTCTCATTCTCTTTGATATGTGCACATTTTGTTCTCTTCCCCTTTTCTCTTTTGTTCAACTTTTGTTCCTTATCTTTGAGATTTCTTCACATTGCGCATGCTGTAGTTTTACCTTTCTACAGTTCAACTCATTTTTCAGTCAGAACAACCAACCATACACAGTCACTTCATATCTCCTTTTATTCATACATGCCTCATCAGTTACACCTCGAATCGTCTTGGGCAAAAACGCCTCAGCAACTGAATCGCCAACCGATCAAGAATCATGAATCAGTTTTGCTAACTAAATCGTAATTGATTAATTAACTGTGAAGTGCAACAATAGCCCTCCGATCATATTCAAATTATCCTATACCATTGGATTAAATTGGCAAGGTTTCATGTTTATCCCATATGCCCATTGGCTGTGACCGAGCGCTAAATAGAATTTGAATTTCATGATCTTGCATCTCAGCATTCTTGTGATAAAGGATCTCGACACTCCAAGTCACGATTACCAAGACTCTGAGATGGATCTTAGCACTGCTAGCTTCTTCCCCTCACATGACCACCGACGATGACCACAGGCTGTGCCAAAAGGTTCTTCATATTTCATGAACTTATAAACTTCCTCGAGTGTGATCAATGGTCGAGATCTTCGATGATCTGACAGTCCAGATCTCATCGCGATATTTCATATCACGATTCCTGTGATGAAGGGTCTTGATGCTCCAAGTCGTGATCACCGAGACTCTGAGATGGAGCTTAACACCACTAGCTTCTTCCTCCATCTTCCACAAATGTGACCACTGGCTGTGACCATATCCTTATTTGAAAACACATTTCTCACTTTCATGTCTCGGGTATTCTGTCGTGCTCTGATATATCACCACGTGCCCCTCTTGGATAAACGATCCAAATCTTATAACAATTTCACCACTTCATGAGCCTTCTTCATGCCTGATCAACGATCCACAATCCTTGGTGATCTGACGATCCAGATCTTTTCGTGATCTCGCATATCGCGATTCCTGTGATGAAGATTCTCGATAATCCAAGTTGTGAACGTCGAGATGGAACTTAGCAATTAGCTCCACTCGTCAATCAAACGGCCACTTTTCTCCTTTGACTTTCTACTTAGTGAAACATTGATCTTTCGCCATGTGTTCTATGGAACCAATGGTCTAGATATTATTGCGATTTCACCACGTGTCCTTCTTGAATCAACTATCAAGATTGTTATCGTGATTTCACATATCGCGAGTTTGAACCTCTT
Source organism: Picea engelmannii (assembly GCA_009831015.1). Lineage (NCBI taxonomy): Eukaryota > Viridiplantae > Streptophyta > Pinopsida > Pinales > Pinaceae > Picea > Picea engelmannii. The sequence goes on along the minus strand of ML827177.1, from coordinate 40,224 downwards.
TCCTTTGGATTTCCTGATCTGTGAAACTCCAAAACAAAACCTTTTTCATTCACCACATGTCCTTCTTGAATCAATTGTCAATATTTTTATCGTGATTTCGCATATTGCTAGTTTGAACCTCTTTCCTTTGGATTTCCCGATCTGCAAAACTCTGAAACAAAACCTTTGTTGTGCTTTGACTATTTTCCTCCTTCTGAGCTTACACTGCTGATCTTTCCATTATCACTATGCTACCGATCGTGTTTATCTTCGCCATATAATCATGTTGATATTCACCATCAATGACAAACAAGTGCCATCAATGACAAGCACACATACTCTACCTCTGTCTAAAAACCTACCAATAGAAAAACATTATGAGTTTTATGCAAGTGCGGTGGCAGTACGAGACGATAGGAAATGGGTCCAATTTTATCTTGGATTCTGAATGGTCCTATAAATCGAGGTGACAACTTTGTCCCCTTCCTGAACCAAATTATACTCTTATTAGGCCTGATAAGAATGAAAACCTGATCTCCCACTTTATAAGTTTGATCAGTCCTATGTGCATCCGCATAAACTTTATGTCTATCCTATGCTTCCTTTAGTCTCTTCCTAATCTGAATCACCTATTCCTCCATCCCTTGAATCAATTCTGGCCCAACTTTTACTCAGTCTTCTAATCTATCCCAACTCAACAACGTTTTGCATGGCCTTCCATATAGAGATTCATAGGGTGGAATTCCGATGGAGCTATGAAAAATGTTATTGTAGGCGAACTCTACCAAAGGTAGGTGTTTATGCCAATGGGTTTGATTATCCATGACATACATCCTGAGCATGTATTCCATGACTTGATTTACTCTCTTAGTTTTCCCATGTTTTTTAGGATGATAAGTTGTGCTTAAGTTCAACTGAGTCCCCAACGTTGAATGCAAACTTGTCCAAAACCTAGAAGTGAATCTGGAGTCCCTATCTAAAATGATCTTCTTAGGTATCCCATGCAAATGGATAAACTCACTTACAAAAACATGTGCCACATCAGTCACATCGTAAGTGTCTCTAACTGGAATAAAACGAGCACTCTTGGTTAACTTATCAACTATCACAAGAATGGCATTGCATCTATGAGATGTGAGCGGCAACCCCACAACAAAATCCATAGAAATGATTTCCCATTTGGACATAGGAACATCATGTGGTTGTAGGAGGCCTGCCGGGTGGTGGTGGTCGGCTTTCACTTGTTGACACTCTAGGCACTTGGCGATGAAATGGACTACATCGTGCTTCATGCCTACCCATAAGAAGAGCTTCCTCATGTCTGCGTACATCTTCTTCACACCCGGATGCACACAATAAAGTGCTCTATGGGATTCCTTCAATATGATTCTTCGAATATCCCCACTTTCGAGGACGTACATCCTTCCTCAATATCTTAACAGTCCGTCTGCTGCCAGACTATATCCTTCATACTTTGGATCTAATTGCCTCCCACTCTGGAGGTTTGAAGTAACCTTTAAATACCATTTGTCTCCATGGAGTTGCATCAACAAACGTTTACTGCATTAGTAGCTCACAAAGTTATGGCGTTGTCATCCTATACGGAGTTTTGGAAATTGGCTCTGCACCAGGTTTTAACTCAATAGTGAAATCAAGCTCCCTCTTAGGAGGTAACCCTGATAACTCATTCGACAAAACATCTTTGAAATCTAACAATACTGGGTACTGATCTAAGGAGGGTCCTTTCCTTACACTCACTGCTTTCACTACATATAGTCGACACCCTTTCCTCATGCACCACTTAACCTTCATAGTTGAGATAAAGAGTAAAGACACCTTTCTCCATACACCCTGAATCTCTACTGGCCTTCCTTCGTCATCAACACAAAGCACCCTTTTTGTGAAACAATATACCATAGATTGATGGGCTTCTAACCAATTCATTCCAATGATGAGGTCATATGCCTCGAGAGAAGTAACGTAAACCTTCAACCTAGTAGTACACACTCTCAGGTCTACTATACAATTATCAACGCTTGGTCCTACTTCTTGTTTTTACCTTGAAGCCATATCGACTTGTTTAAATTCATCGTGCTCATAGGCTGCCAACCCACACTTTTCTAATACAGATGGTGAAATGAAACTATATGTAGCACCAGAATCAAATAAAATCTTAACATTGATATGATTTAGCATACGTGATGACTCCACCACCGTGGATTGATGTTTTGCCTGGTGATTATTAACTACTGCATAAATCTGGTGGCTGCTACTTACTCTTCCTATCGGGGCCTTTCCTTCTCTATGCACAAATCCTAATTGTAACTCTGGGCAGTCACGCTGGTAATGGGGTCCTCCACATCCCCAACAGGTAACACAATATTGAACCTGCACAATGTTTTGTGACTGTCTCTGAAATGAGTTCCTTCCCCTAGAACCCCTGCCCCTACTAGCTTCTCCCTGAGATGGTCGTGGACCTGCATGTGTCGTTGGTGATGAACAAGATGTTGCACTTGCTTCCATTGAAATCCCTATGGCTACTGTCCTTGGTGTGACTCTATTACCATATGGAAGTGGCCTTGAGCCCCCTCCCCTAGGAAATGTCTTAGGGGTCTTCCCCATGAATCCAGGATGATGCAGAAAGGTCAGTATCGTACCTCCATTTAAGTTCATGTGTTCCTCCACATAACGCACATTTTCCACTACTTCTTCTACTAAAGACGGTTTCCACATCCTCACCATAGCCCTTATATTAGGGTTTAACCCATAGACAAAACATTCTGCTTGTCGTTGGTCGTTATCCATGTATGAAACATATTTGACCAATTCCATAAACCTGATCTCATATTCTTCTACGGCCCTGTTTCCATGTACTAGAGCATGAAATTCTCCCACCTGTTGTTCCTCGTAAAAAGTTGGTAGATATCTCCTTTGGAACCTCTCCTCAAAATTTTCCCAAGATATGGTGTCTGGGGTAAGATGCAGTTTCCTTTCCAGGTTGCCCCACCAGTTCAAGGCACTGTCTCTCAACTAAAAAATCACTATCTTCACCTTTGAAGTGGACGCATAGTCTCTTAAGGTAAAACACCTTGTCATGCCTTCCAACCATGCCTCGGTACGTTCACTGGCACGACCCCCGACAAACTCTGAAAGTTTGATCTTCTGCAGTTCTCTAGTGATGTCTTAGGGTCAAGGTCCTCCCCCTAAATCCCTTGACACTTCTGGATTACCCATTCCATATGGTGGGGGCTCCACTTCAATCCCTGCTAGTTGATGCCCCTTTAAAGTCTCATTTATGTCCTCCAAAGAGCGCAATATGAGAGCTAGTTCAGGCGATGGTGGTGGCAGCGCTGGCGGTCCCTGCGACGATGCCCCTATTCGTCGATTTCCTCGAGTCCTAACCATCCTGTATAATTTAATCTGCATCAACCAAAGTGGTCAGGTGAGTTCAAGGACATTTCACATTTGTTCAACTTAAACTAGAAAACAGGGTTAGGCGTAAGTTTTTTTTTACTTGTCTGTAAACAGACGTTACTCACTTTAGGGGAGGTGGCTAGGTTAGGGTTAAAGCGTCTAAGATTGGTGTCACTTCCTAAGAAAACTATTGACTCCCTCTCTTGGTAGCTATGCTAGCATCACACCACACTCGTCAATTCCTCTAGCTTACTTTCCTAGTGTGCATGAAACCCCCCCCACTTATCTTGGTCTAAGTCCTTAAAGTTTTCGTTTAAAACTAATTAATGTGATTTTCAACCTAATGTTGATTAATTATTAAGAACTAATGAGTTAATCACCTTAGTTTTAAACCTATATATGTTTAAACCTAAATTTAAATCTATGTTTAAACTAATGAACTCATATATGTTTAAACCTAAATTTAAATATAATTTAAAATATATATTAAACATAAGTTTAAACCTAAATTTAAATATAATTTAATTTAATTTAAGATATATAATTTAAATATATATACATAATTTAAATATTTATAATAAAAAAAAATTAATCTATTCAAATTTAACTAATTTAAAACAATTTATATTCAAATCTAATATAATTTAAACAATAATAATCATAAAATTAAAATTAAAATAAATTAAAAATATTACATAAAATTAAAACATTAAAAAAATTAAATTTGAAATGGGCATCGTGGGTCCTTGCATGAGGCCCACGTGCCCCCCCCCCCCCCCC
>ML827177.1:23369-34178 GCA_009831015.1 Picea engelmannii | reverse complement strand
TTTTTATATATAAAGACTCTCCCTATTCCTGGGTTCCTATGGGTAGTTCTTCATAGGTTTTTGATGCAGGAGCATCCCTCATGACAAGAAAAACCAACGTGGAAGAACAAGCCAGCTGAAAGACGTCCAGCGCAAGTTTTTGAATTTTTAAATTTTCCCTTGAAGTTGATGCGCAAACATAAATGAGATCATTTAATTTAGGCGCCCTGGTAAAATCTAATCAGACCTCGATCCATACGCTCTCGTATAAGATAGCTTGGTAGAATGTACTCATACTTAGAGCCATACGCTCTCGTCTGATATAGACAGAGGCATTTATAGTAGTAGTTGCAGGTAGATAGAATTGAATTTTTAGATTAGATAGTTCTAGAAGAAAGAGGGAAACGAGATATAGACACCCTCATTGTATCATTATTGGAGAGATTTCAAGAGGAAAAAGAAGAATCTAGAGCATAGGAGAATAGCAGAGAGTTGTAGAAGAACACCCATGTACAGATATTGAATTAATAGAAGAAGTTGATTCAAATTCATGGTTGTTACGTTAATCTCTGTGTATGTGTGTTGAATGCTCTACTTATGAACATTACTTCCTGTTGTGCATTTGTTATTATGTTGTGTGTATGATTTCATGTGTTAAGATCAAAATCTGAGAGGAAGTGGAATGAGTTTCAATTGTTTCTCTACTTGAGCAAGGATTCCTGCAAGGAGTGTTGTTGAAGTCGTCCGTAAGGAGTGCGTTGACAGAAGGCTCAGGGAGTTAAAATCTTGTTCTCAAAGTTCTCAGAAGTGAAAGCGGGTTGCTATACAAGCCGTACAAGGAGTGTGCAGGCTAAGGAGAGTCTCAGTCGTGAAACTGAGCAGAAGTATTGAAGGACTGCTGCTAGGGGCATACGCAGAGTCAAGAAAGCTCGAATAGTTGAAGTGTTCGCAGGCTTTCCGCAAGGAGTGCGTGCAGAGGACCCCGTTGAGGTTGAAGTCATTTTAGAAAATCTCAGGAAGGATAGGCCTCTGAGTCGCTGAAGATCAGCATAAAAAAGTGTGACTTGAAGTCGGGGAGAAACGTCGCAGGTTGGCAAAAAGGAGAAGGCGAAGGAATCTCATGGAGAGATACTCTCTTTCATTTCGTGGATTAACCAAGGAAGAACGGACGGTCAAAATATTTTGAAGAGATTTCACGAAGTTTCTAGGACCGTCAGATCTTGCAGAGGTGCAAGGAGGTTACGGCAAGAATATTCTGAAGGGTTTGAAGCTCAGGAGAGGCAAATCCGTCGATTCTGAGTCACGGGAGTCATAGGATCTACACGTGGTATCGTGTATCGGGGACTTCGGAGTTTAAGCCCCAAAAGTTGGGTAGAAAGAGCAGCGAAGTGGCGAGAGGCTGTAAGCCATCCATCTGAAGAGGACAGGTGTCAGAGATCGAGAGATCTCGCGAACTCGGGATTTCGTAGGGTGAACACCCAAGTATTTGGTATTCAAAGTCGCGAGGCGCGAGGATGCGAAGAGGCGAAGGAGCGAGAGGATCGTAGCCGTCCATATGAGGGGACAGGTGGCGAGAGATCATGAGATCTCGCAAACTCGGGAGTTCGCAGGTTGAGAGCCCAAACATTGGGTACTCCAAGTCGCGAGGTCGCGAGGTAGCGAGAGAAGGACAGTCGTTGGATCTGGACTATAGGAGAACCGTCGGATCTGAGCGAGGGTTCATGTCTCGGGACCTCGCAAGAAAAGGTCTGAAAATTTGGGCGCGGGGATCGCGAGGTTGCGAGAAGGTGAAATCCCGACAGCTGGAGGTAGTGTGGGCCATAGTGGAGATGGCGAGTGGAGTACAGGTGGCACGAAGGGATCATCTCGGGATCTCGCTACGAGAAGTCCTGAAATATTGGCATTAGGATTCGCGAGTTGCGAAGTGCCAAGGAGCCGAGGTTCGTGTGGACGCCGAGTCGCGAAGTGACGAGGAGCCGAGATTTGTGTGGACGCGTGGCAGAACATAAGGTGGGATCACACGACCGACGGGTGGACATGTCGCTTGGAGAAAGAATTCAACATCCCGTTGAATTATCGCAGCTCGAAACTCGCAGACTAGGAGGGTGAAAAATTGACGGTTCAACCGGCGAGGTTGCGAGGTTGCGAGGTTGCAAGAGGTGCTAACATTAAGCCTAGCCCACGGTTGTATGTGCTGAGGGAAATAGTAAAGGGAGAAGCTATACCGAATCGCTAGGTCGGGTATCAGAAGATTTGAAAGGAAAAGTTGGAGGCTTTAAGCCATGAACTCGTGAGATAGCGAGATTTCGCTGATCTCCTGGTGGTAAAGGGGAGACCTCGGAGAAGGATTGTTGTGGGTGCAGATTTCCCGATAGGGAAATAGAAGAACCTTGGAGTTATTTGGGCGAGAAGAAGAAGATCTTGTGAGGGCGGATGTGCCTGGGTGGCGCGCTCTGCGTCAAGTGGTATCAAAGCTTATTTCTTGTCTGTATATTTCAGGCAAGAGAGGCAGGAGGAGATAAGAGAGCAGTCTGATACACGCGTCAAGTGGTATCAGAGCCTAGAAAATATTCTTTGCTTTATATAGCAGAGGACAAGGAGAATTAACCATGTCACCAAGGAGAATAGGTAGACAATCACCCGATCCAAGGGAGGAAAGGGAATTGTTCAGAGGAAGAGAATTGTCCAGAGACAGAGGTAGGAAAGTACAGAATCTAGACGTGGAAAGAGGAATGTGAAATCTTCGTGCCGGAATGGAGGACATGGAGATGAGACAAAGGTGAAATGATGATGCAAGAGATATCAGTGAATCTGAGGATGAAGGTGATGTTGGACATGAAGAAGAATAAATCCTAGCAGAAGATGCAGCCAATGAGCGTTTAATTAAGGTTATCGCTCGAATGAGCTCGAAAACAAAAATGGACATTCCAACTTATGAAGGGAGTCTGGATGCAGAAGAGTTGCTAGATTGGATTAGAGATCTTGACACTTACTTCGACTATGAATATATCGAAGAGGATAAGAAGGTCAGACATGCTGTCACAAGATTGAAAGGACATGCATCATTGTGGTGGGATGAACTGCAAGATGACAGACGTTGCCAAGGCAAGCAGAAAATTAAGAGCTGGGACAGGATGATCACAAAGATGAAGGCAAAATTCATTCCTAGGGATTATCAAATCACACTGTTTAGGAGGATGCAGAACCTGAGATAGAAGATGATGACAGTGAAGGAGTATACTGAAGAATTCTACAGGTTGAATATCAGGGCAGGTCATCGCGAAAGCAATGAGGAAAAGGTGTCCAGGTATCTGAATGGCCCGAGGTATGAAATTCAAGATGAATTAAATATGGAAACCATCCGAACTATGGAGGATGCTTACCAATTGGCTCTGAAAGCTGAGGAGAAGCTGAGCCGTAAACAAAGTCAGAGGGGTAGAGGCAGGAGTTAGCCTAAAGGCAGGTCGGTTGCCCAAGATAAATACCAGAAGCCCAAGGATGACTGGAAGAAATCTCAGACTCAGACAAAGAGAGGAGGAAGTTCACAAAGAGGGCGATATGCTAAGCAAAGAGAACAACATACTGAGCAGAGAGGAGGATATGTTGATAATAATAGAATTCCTCGTACCAGAGGTAGAGGAAGAGGAAGAGGTGGAGTAATTACATGCTTCACGTGTGGAAATAATGGGCACAGGTCATTCGAGTGTCCAAAGAAAAAGAAAGAAACTGGAGAAACTCACATCACCAAGGCACAGAGGCGAGATACTGAGGCAGAGTACACTAAAGGCAGAAGATCGCTAATGATGCGAAAAGTCCTTTTGACGCCAGAAAAGGAGATGGAGAACTCAGCGCAAAGGAACAGTTTTTTTAGGACTGCTTGCAATACCAAGGATAGGGTGTGCAAGGTCATTGTGGACAATGGAAGTACCGATAACCTCGTTTCAACCGAGATGGTAGAATAGCTGGAGCTGGAGACAACTGATCACCCGAGTCCATACAAAGTTTCATGGCTATAGAAGGGACATTAGGTAAATGTCACTAAACAATGCTTAGTTGACATTAAGATAAGAGGATATAACAATAAGATTTTATGTGATGTTATTCCTATGGATGTTTGTCATTTATTGTTGGGTAGACCATGGAAATATGATAGAAATGTAATTCATGATGGGAGGATGAATACATATACCCTGGAGAAGAATGGGAGAACTCATATATTGTGTCCAATTGAAGATAAAGAAGTGAAACCGGAAGAAAAAAACACAGTACTTCTCGTGAGTGGGAAGGAAGTTCTTACAAAAGTTAAGAAGAAGGAGGATCCACAATTCTTTGTGGTCAGAAAGCCAAGAATTGTTCTGACTAGCACAAGAGTGGACGATTTTCCAGAAGAAGTTCAGGAACTGCTGGAAGAGTTCGTTGATATTGTAGTGGATGAACTACCTCGTTCGTTGCCACCGATGAGGAGTGTGAGTCATCAGATAGACCTCATACCAGGGCTAATTTACCAAACAAATCCGCGTATAAATTAACGTCGCAGGAGAATGAAGAGGTTAAACGACAGGTCCATGATTTGTTGGACAAAGGCTTGGTCAGGGAAAGCTTGAGTCCATGTGTTGTTCCAATAGTACTCAGTCCGAAGAAAGACGGAGGTTGGAGGATGTGCACTGATTCAAGAGACATCAACAAGATAACTATCAGGGATAGATTCCCATTTCCAAGGATGGATGATCTGATGGATTGCTTAAGTGGAGATTTTTTTTTTTCAAAGATAGATTTGAAGAGTGGAGATCATCAGATTCGTATGAGAGAAGGTGATGAGTGGAAAACAACATTCAAGACAAACGAAGGTTTGTACGAATGTCTTGTCATGCTGTTTGGTTTGACGAATGCACCGAGTACCTTTATGAGGTTGATGAATGAAGTCCTGAAGGAGTTCATCGAGAAATTTGTCATCGTGTATCTAGATGACATATTGGTTTTCATCAAGACGAAGGATGAACATCTGAAGCATCTGGCTATTGTGATGAAGAGGTTACAATAGGAGAAGTTGTTGATAAACATGAAGAAATCCTCATTTATGAAGACATAACTCATTTATCTAGGTTTTGTTATATTTGCAAGTGAGTTGAGGATGGATCCAGATAAGGTGGAGGTAATCAAGAATTGGCCATCACCGAAGAACGTATTTGAGGTGAGAATTTTTCATGGATTGGCTAGTTTCTACCGAAAATTCATCAGGAATTTCAGTGGAATTAGTGCAGCAATGATGGACACAGTGAAGAAAAGACATAAATCTTTTCACTAGACTGAAGAAGCTGAGAAGAGTTTCAATTTGTTGAAACGAAAGATTACAGAGCAACCAATTCTGGTGTTCCCGGATTTTCAGAAAACATTACAGGTAAAATGTGATGCAAGCGGGTTTGCCATAGGAGCGGTATTGAGTCAGGAAGACAGGCCGATTGCATATTTCAACGAGAAGTTGAATGAGGAAAAAGAAAAATATTCCACGTATGATAAAGAATTTTATGCTATCATACAGGCATTGAATAAATGGAGGCATTACTTGATCCCAAAAGAATTTGTTTTATATAGTGATAATCATGCATTACAGTTTGTGACTGAACAAGAAAAGTTGAATCAGAGGCATGTTAAGTGGGTTGAATACATGCAGAATTTCACTTTTGTGATAAAACATGTTTTTGGTACTGCTAACAAAATTGATGATGCTTTGAGCAGGAAGTGTTTGTTGTTGCAGGAGTTCAAAGTCAGGACGATAGGCTTTGATGATCTTAAGGACATGTATGCAGATGATTCAGACTTTAAGGAAGCTTATGAAGTAGCTGAGAATCCAGTTCTCAGAGACAGAAGCTAGTGGATAGAGTATGTGATTCAGGACGGATTGCTATTCAAAGGCAATCAATTGTGTATTCCAAATTGCTCCATGAGGGAGAATCTGTTGAAAGAGAAGCACAGTGGTGGATTAGTAGGACATTTTGGTCATGATAAGACATTTGCAAAGCTGAGCGAGTCATACTTTTGGCCAGGGATGCGGTCAGAAGTCAAGAGGTTTGTAGACAAATGCAGGATTTGCCAACATTCAAAGGGAAGAAAGCAGAATGTAGGATTTTATCAACCATTGCCCATACCTGACAAGCCGTGGGATGAAATTAGAATGGATTTCATATTGGGATTGCCAAGGACCCAAAGAGGTGTTGATTCCATATTTGTGGTAGTTGACAGGTTTTCTAAGATGGAACATTTTATTCCATGCCAGAATACCAGCGATGCGACTCACATCGCAAATTTGTTTTTCAAAGAGATTGTTCGACTCCATGGATTGCCGAAAAGCATAGTTTCGGACAAAGACAAAAAATTCATCGAGAATTTCTGGAGAACATTATGGAAGAAGCTGGGAACTAATTTGATGTTTAGTTCTACTTATCATCCTCAGACAGATGGATAGACAGAGGTGGTCAACAAAATTCTGGGAGACTTGTTGAGAAGCTTGGTGACAGAGCACCATAACAGCTGGGATAGCATATTACCGCAAGCAGAGTTTGCTTACAATGATTCAGTAAATCGGAGCACAGGGAAAAGTCCATTTCAGATTGTATATGGAATGCAGCTGAGAGGGGTTTTTGAATTGAGGGATTTAGGACAGACTCATACTAGCAGCGCTAGTGCAGGGGAATTCGCTGAAGCGATGATGGAACTTCACAACCAGGTGAAGGAGTGACTGTTGACGTCAAGTCAGGAGTACAAGCGTGGAGCAGATCAACATAGAAGACAACTTCAGTTTGAAGTTGGTGATCTGGTTCTGGAACATTTGAGGAAAGAAAGGTTTCTGAGAGGAACATACAATAAGCTAAAGATGAATAAAATTGGGCCATGCAAGGTCTTGAAGAAAATGGGACAGAATGCTTATGAAATTGAGTTACCAGATGGCATTGGAATATCTCCGATATTTAATGTTTCGGATTTATATCCATTTAAAGATGATGAAGTAGGAGCAGAAGGTGATGATCAAACAGAGGTCCAGTGGCAGAAGCAAATGCCAGTTGCAGAGAAGCCACAGATGGAGAAGATACTGAATAAAAGAGTGGGTAAGAAAACCAGAAGGAAAGAATATTTTGAATATTTGGTCAAGTGGAAGGGACACCCAGTTGAATATGCCAGCTGGGAGACTGAAGTAGGGATTCAAAATCATGGACATACCGTGGGAGTATGATGCAGGAGCATCCCTCACAACAAGCAAAACCAACGTGGAAGCATAATCCAATTGGAAGACGTCCAACGCAAGCTTTTGAATTTTTAAATTTTCCCTTGAAGTTGATGCGCACACATAAATGAGATCATTTAATTTAGGCGCCTTTGTAAAATCTAATCAGACCTCGAGCCATACGCTCTCGTCTGAGATAGATTGGTAGAATGTACTCAGACCTCGAGCCATATGCTCTCATCTGAGATAGACAGAGGAATTTATAGTAGTAGTTGCAGGTAGATAGAATTGAATTCTTAGATTAGATAGTTCTAGAAGAAAGAGGGAAACGGGATATAGACACCCTTATTGTATCATTATGGGAGAGAGTTCAAGAGGAAAAAGAAGAATCTAGAGCATAGGAGAATAGCAGAGAGTTGTAGGAGAACACCCATGTACAGATCTTGAATTAATAGAAGAAGTTGATTCAGATTCATGGTTGTTGCATTATTCTCTGTGTATGTGTGTTGAATGCTCTACTTATGAAAATTAGTTCCTGTTGTGCATTTTTTATTATGTTGTGTGTATGATTTCGTGTGTTAAGATCGAAATCTGAGAGGAAGTGGAATGAGTTTCAATTGTTTCTCTACTTGAGCAAGGATTCCTGCAAGGAGTGCAGTTGAAGTCGTCCGCAAGGAGTGCGTTGACAGAAGGCTCAGGGAGTTAAACTCTTGTTATCAAAGTTTTCAGAAGTGAAAATGGGTTTCTATACAAGTCGTGCAAGGAGTGCGTAGGCTAAGGAGAGTCTCAGTCGTGAAACTGAGCAGAAGTATTGAAGGACTGCTGCTACGGGCATACGCAGAGTCCAGAAAGCTCGAACAGTTGAAGTGTTCACAGGCTTTCTGCAAGGAGTGCGTGCAGAGGACCCCATTGAGGTTGAAGTCATTTTAGCAAAGCTGAGGAAGGATAGGCCTTTGATTCCCTGAAGATCAGCGTAAACAAGTGTGACTTGAAGTCGGGGAGAAACGTCGTAGGTTGGCGAAAAGGTGAAGGAATCTCGTGGAGAGATACTCTCTTTCATTTCGTGGATTAACCAAGGAAGAACGAACGGTCGAAATCTTCTGAAGATATTTCACGAAGTTCCGAGGACCGTCAGATCTTGCAGAGGTGCAAGGAGGTTACGACAAGAAGATTTCGAAGGGTTTGAAGCTTAGGAGAGGCAGAGCCATCGATTCCGAGTCACAGGAGTCGTAGGATCTACACATGGTATCGTGTATCAGGGACTCAGGAGTTGAAGCCCCAAAAGTTGGGTAGCAAGAGCAGTGAAGTGGCGAGAGGCTGTAAGTCGTCCATCTGAAGAGGAAATGTGTCAGAGATCGAGATATCTCGTGAACTCGGGAGTTCGCAGGGTGAACGCCAAAGTATTTGGTATTCAAAGTCGCGAGGCGCGAGGATGCGAAGAGGCGAAGGAGAGAGAGGATCGTAGTCGTCCATCTGAGGGGACAGGTGGCGAGAGATCGTGAGATCTCGCGAACTCGAGAGTTCACAATTTGAGAGCCCAAACATTGGGTACTCCAAGTCGCGAGGTCGCGAGGTAGTGAGAGAAAGACAGTCGTTGGATCCAGACTATAGGAGAATTGTCGGATCTGAGTGAGGGATCGTTTCTCGGGACCTCTCAAGAAAAGGTCCAAGAATTTGGGCGCGGGGATCGTGAGGTTGCGAGAAGGAGAAATCCTGACAGCTGGAGGTAGTGTGGGCCATAGCGGAGACGGCGAGTGGAGTACAGGTGGCTCGAAGGGATCATCTCAGTATCTCGCTGCGAGAAGTCCCGAAATATTGGCGTTAGGATTCACGAGTTGCGAAGTGACGAGGAGCCGAGGTTCGTGTGGACACCGAGTCGTGAAGTGCTGAGGTGCCGAGATTTGTGTGGATGCATGGCAGAACATAAGGTGGGATCACGCAACCAATGGGTGGACACGTCGTTTGGAGAAAGAAGTCAACATCCCGTTGAATTCTCGCAACTCGGAACTCGCGGACTAGGAGGGTGAAAACTCGATGGTTCAACCGGCGAGGTTGCGAGGTTTCAAGGTTGTGAGAGGTGCTAACATTAAGCCTAGCCCACGGTTGTATGTGGTGAGGGAAATAGTAAAGGGATAAGCTATACCGAATCGCTAGGTCGTGTATTGGAAGATTTGAAAGGAAAAGTTGGAGGCTTTAAACCACGAACTCACGAGATAGTGAGATTTCACTGATCTCCCGGTGGTAAAGGGGAGACCTCGGGGAAGGATTGTTGTGGGTGCAGATTTCCCAATAGGGAAATAGAAGAACCTTGGAGTTCTTTGGGCGAGAAGAAGAAGATCTTGTGAGGGAGGACGTCCCTGGGTGGCACGCTCTGTGTCAATTTTAAGGTCTGTAAAATAAAGGGTTTCTAGGTTGTAGGTTAAGGGTTTAGGAGAATATTGCACAGTTATGTGGGTGGTCAAGCCCAAGTTTCAATTTTGAAACCGGGCTCTGATACCATGTGTAATGGTCGTACTAGCAGAACCTAAAACTTAATACATTTAAGCATAAAATTTATAACATAATTTCTTTACGGTTTTATATTCAACAACTAACAAACTAATAGTTCATGGTTCAACAAATTTTAAATTGAGCAACCTGATATACAAATCATATATATAAAATTAAACATACACAGCTTAGTAAAATAGTGAACCATCATATCGATAATGACATAAATATCTCTCAGTGATGTTGTTTCCCCAACTCTGTTTGTCCTCGCTGCTCTACCCAAACTCTGCCCAAAACCAAATATTTCCTCCCCGCCAGCTAGGAACAGAGCCTATCCGACTCCCTAGCTCTAGGATTCCGTGAGAATTATTGTCCCCCGAGCCCAAAACTCCCAGCAATCGATGCTCCCCTATAACAGTCCACCAAACTCAAAACTAGAAAAATAGAGTCCCTTAATATCAAAATAATGCTTCCTTCCCCCCAAAATCAAAAGTCCCCTCTTTCAAATGCCTTTGCCCCCTCATATCCTCCTTCCATTCACCGCCTCCTCCCTTCATTCAATGCCATCCACCTTATCCCCTTCTCCTTAATGGTTCCCTCCTGCATTACGTTATGTTTTCTTTTAATAAATTAAAATTTATTAAACTTTAATTCATTACCCAAATATTTAATGAGTTAATTAAGTAATTAATTAATTAATTATTAATAATAAATGATAGTTAATTAATTAATATACATTAGGACAATTAATTTATTAATTAATTAAACTTAATAAACCTTAAACAATTATTTAACTTTGACAACTAGTTATTTAACTAGGGTTGTTACAATTGAAAATGGAACTTTTGTTGGATATTCATATGCAAGGGTTGAGAGTATGGTTAATGTACATGAGAATATGTTGAGTGAAATATTGACCCACCTAAATTGTTATACTTCAAATATGACCAACTTGATTATTAGTTAATTTTATTTTTTAGTCATAAAAAGTAATTTCAAGAGAGAGGAGAGAGAGAAAGTGGAGAGTCACGTAAGATACCAAGGGTCACTTGGTAGGTTAAAATTCATTTGGAAGGTCTAAGAGTCTCCCTATTTTGTATAAAGGAAAATCATGTACACAT
>ML827177.1:4806-16577 GCA_009831015.1 Picea engelmannii | reverse complement strand
ACAATCTGAAAAAGGTGCAAGTCTACATCGTGTGAATAAAAGAGTTGAAGTCGAATAATGAGACTTCGTTTGATTACCGGTCATTGAGGTATATGGTTAAAAAACACAAGACAACCTATCGATGATGAAAGTAGGTATTAAGGAACCAAGTACATTCTTACAAGTGTGAATAAAGGAGTCAGGGTTGAACACTTGAATAATCCATCGATCAAGAGACGTTAATGTATTCCCAACTATCGATGGCAAGAGAACCTGCCACTAATGACTACAAGCCTCTAGGTACTCATAGGACCCTAGGTCTCATCTCCAGAATAGATGAGTTGAGTTCAATGGGAGGAGACCCACTAAAAGGAGAGAATTAAGTCATCTCTCATAATTCAGCATGAGGTACAAAGTAGGAGCTTGATAATTTGGAGGAAATTGTACGAAGAACATGCTCACAAACCAACGTCCCTATGCATCTTTCGCATGTGCCAGATGCAAGAGGGACATGAAAAATACCTTCTAAATAGCATCCAATGAGGAAAACTACTGAAAATGGTGAGGAAACCGTCAATAGGGCTAATGGAATCCAAGAAACTACAAAAATCCCAATGTGTGAATGGATGTCTTGTCATCAAACACAACGGAAACCACCCAATCAATGACTGATGATGAAATGTCGACTGTTGGGTTCAAGGTTACCTGCCAATGAGGAAAGTAGGACTAGGGTGAGCGATAGGACTACAACTTCATGTGATTCTGAGACAAACTGAGGGTATGGCCCACATGCAAAGTCAAGAGTTTTGAGGAATGGATGACACAGGTTAATAGACATCCTTTGAACAAGAGCATGAGACATATGAAAGACTCTGGCAGCATAGAATCAATGATGAAACTTTGAGATGTAGGAGGCATCAATCAAACTCTCCATAGGGACTAGAAGAGTAACCAATCAGAGGCTTAAACTCTATGTAATGAGCTCAACTTCCTAAGCTCATGCTAAACCCAAAATTATGATGATAACTGGACTCAAAAATTTGGTGCTATGTTCAAAGGCGACATGATTGTTGCCAATATAAGATAATACTCCCATCCCGCCTGTCTTTTTTTTTTCATAGTCAAATGAATTTTATGATATAGAGGAGGAAATGAGTGTCACAAGTAAGCAAAACTAGTTCTAGCAGTGGAACATACCTATGCTCAATGCAAGGAGGTGCATGTGGGACATGGAAACTCGGGGTAATGTTTCCTCCTGGGTTTAGGGTGTCAAGCTGCAAAGGATATAAAAAAGTATGTGCTTGGTTGAGGATCCAAACTCCTAAGGTAAACGACTTATAATGGAAAAGAGAGAACCCAAAATAGGTTCAATATTGCAATCAAGGGCATGAGATGCAATCACATCTTAACGCCAAAAAATATCCTTTTTTCGTAATCTTAGTCTACTTGGATTGAAAAAGGGATAAACTTTCACCAAATAGACATCCTTTCAAATGCAATTTACGAGTGTGAAAGAGACAAGTTCACTCAACAATCTTTTCTCTTTTTGAAAATGAGTTGTAAAAGAGATTAACTAAGACTCACGATCTTTGAAATCGAATTAACGAGTGTGAAAGAGACAAATTCACTCGGCAATATTTTCACTTTTTAGATGAGTCAGAAAAGAGATTAAATCAGACTCGTTGAGAGGATTCTAGACGACATGTCATGGGGCAGGCCAAGTCTCCCATGAAAGATTTCTTTGAAAGTTCAACATCTTATGAATGGCTGACAAAATCTTGGGAAATCCCAAATCTCTCCAAGTTGAGGAGGATAAAGTGATAGTGGAGGTTATCTTCTCCACGATATATTGAATAACATCTCTTACGTGAAAGGACATAGGAGGAGGAATTGGATACCCCACAAGACCATCCCAGTCAAAGGGAACCTTTTCAAGACTTGGAGGGAGAGTACTCAGGGAGAGTAAAACTCTCTCTTGTTCAGAAGGTGCAGTACTAGAAATGATAATGACATGGTTGAAGGACGCATCACCCTCCAAAAGAAGAGTCAAAATAACCGAAGATTGCTTCGGTAGGACCACTTCTTCAACTGTTGGTTAAATAGGATTCTCAACAACAAGGACAGGAGACACATCACCCTAAAAAATGGGAGTGTGGACAGTTGATGATTGCATCGACACAACTGTTGTGTCAATCAAAGGAGAAATGGAGTGTAGGGAAACCACAGATGACTCAGAACCCGAAGGCCCCCTAGGTGAGGACCGTGATTTCGGTATCCTAGCGGTAGAAAGACACAAAGGAGTAAGGTGATCTCCTTCGCAAGTCCCACAAAGGAACTTGGTCTTGCGTCTTACATGTCTAGGAGTCTCAATTGGATGAATTCCCCCAACGTCATTTAAAATGGATGGCGTCAGGTTCCCAACGTTACTAGAAGAAGATGGAGATGTGATGTCATGATGACTCATGGTGACTAGAGTGATTTCCCTAGCGTGAATTGTAGTGATTGGTTGTGGGTCTTCAACATGACTTGCAGAGGTCATCAACCAATCTCAAACATGACTAGTAGTGGTTGGTGATGGAACTCTAGTATGACTAGAAGTGACTGGACTAATGGCAGTGGTGAGTTATGGAATTTGAGACCAAGGTCCCGGGAAAGGATGGTTTTGAGACATTGTAGGCCAGGAAGGATCATGGTTTACACCCTGTCCCTATCTGGAAAGGTAGTATCCTCTTCCTAATTGATCCATATAGGTTTGTACATGGATCATCACTGAAGAAGATGTCTAGGGAGAGACAAAATTATGATAAGGATTATTAAAGTGAGGATACATGTTTACCCCATGTGAAGGGGTTATGTGAAGAGGGTAGCTCGTACCATAAAACTGGTTCCCTCCATATGAAATACTAGAGGAATTATGTGGAGCCACCATGGGAAAAGTGTTCGTAGGAACTGGCATAGCAGACGAAGGATACATGGATGGGGTGTAATGAGTAAAATAACCTCCCATTTGAGAACTAGCTCCTGAAAACTCATGGCTAGGATTGGATCCATAAGAGGGGAGGTTCCAACCCCCCACTATGAGAGTTGGTTGAGGGACATGACTCCTATCAAATGAAAACGTGGATAGCGGCGTCATCATGCCCCCGACTCCAAAACTAGGGTTCATATGAGTAGGCAAGGGCAAGGATGGAAAGGGTGAAAGCATATTTGGCATATCCATAGGAAAATGATTGGAGACCTAAGGCATGGGTTGAGTGTTGTAATTTTTCATACCATTATGAAAAGCAGATGGATTTGTCCCCATGAAATGAGTGAACATCATGGGGGGGTTATCGGTAAAGGAGGGAGCCACAAGAACTCCACTATCCATGATAATAAAAACTCAAGGCACAATATAAAATAATAAGGACAACTAATAATCAAAGAGCACACAAAAAATAATCAAAAGGCCAATATGTGCACAAACAGGATAAAGTGGTTGAAAGGGGCCTCCCTCTATAAAGTAGGTATGCCTCACCCAAGAGGGGCCTGAGACTCCTCTGCTAAATATCAGAGGAAACATAATCAATTAAAAGGGCCCTCATGCGATTAACAACCAGTCAGTCAAATCCCCCTGAAGAGGTAATCCTCCATAAAGGTTGTGTTTTCCGACCCTTATCTGACCCAGGGTAACTGCAGAATAACCCCTGCAAGTAACCTATGTGGTACCTAAGTCAAGAAACTAATAAACCATGGTATAACCGATGCACATGTGAACAGTCGTAAGTCAGGTCCACCATATGGTCAGGTTATTAAAGCCCAAAACCTTGAAAGAACCACCTCTCACAGAGGTAAGGGCACTAACAATATCCCCATATATGAATAGATGCCCAGAAATATATCTGACACAAAGAAGGTATCGGGGGGATATCCCTTCAACCAACCTCACATGACCTCATGCTTAACTCCAGTGTAAGCAAAGCCTCCTGATATTATCGATTATACAATGGATTTCTCCTCTCCATTAGTCAGACACATATCTTGATTTAATAGACTTGTAGAAGTTTACTCACAAAATCCTATTTCGAGGCTCTAAATCCTAAGCTAGTTTATGCACCCTATAAAGATAAAATTGTTACTAATCAATTTTAAATTAGAGCATTACTTTTAGTGGCCTTGCTTACTAAAAAAGGTGTGGTCATGAAACTAGTGATGTTATGACTCAACAAGTAAAATAAATGAATATGAAAACAATGCAAAGTCCTAACTTCAATTTCCAAATAAATGATATGCTTTTAAAAATGAAATTCTCAATTCAATTATGCAATTCTAAATAAAATGCAATATTTCTTTACATGTACTAAGATAAATGACAAAGACTCAAGAGATCAAAATGCCAACAATTTAAAATGCCTAATATTTTTGTATTTTCAATATAAGAGAATGAAAATGAAAGGACTGAACAACAACTTGATATCATAAATATACTATGTGTAGACAAAGACCACCCAAGTAGGATATCAAGGAGAAAAACACCCAACCCAAGATGCAAGGACAATCAAATGAAAAATATTATGAGAAAGGCACAACCCAAAAATTCAACCAAAGCAAGGTTTCATGTCATTCCACAAACACTTAACAGTCGTAAAAAAGACCCAAGAAGACTCAGAAATCATCAAAACCTACCCATCAACAATCAAACCCAACAATCAAGAAACAAAGGGTGATGTACGTGATTGTTCAAGGGAAAAACACGTATATACACATCTTGCGGAAGGACAACACGCGTATGTACACGATTGTCGGGCAAAAATCTGCGTATATGTGTCAAAACATAGCCAGGCTAAGGAGAAGGCTAATAAACTTAGAATCGGAGTGAACAAAGGATTTCAAGAAATCATACCACAAGAAACTCAATATAAATGAGTGCAATCTAAAGATAAAAACACTCAAAACCCTGAAAAAAAAGATTATTTCCCCAGTATGGTCGCCAATTATGTTACGAGGAAAATCTGTCTATGGCTAGGGGTAAACCACAACAGACGGAAATGACTGCAGAAATCAACTATAATATCAAGTATGCTATATAAACAAATATGCTAGAAAGACAAGATAAAATTCCTACCTCGTCCATACGTTCAATGAAGTCCATTGTTGAGCACTTGACCCAAAGCGATACACCTGCAACTAGTCTTCAACAACCAAGAAACACAAGAATATGGTGATAATATATAATGTTATCACATTCAATACATTAATCCATCAACATGCATAACAAATACACCCATGGAGAAAAGAGTATTTCTATTAAAATGTAATCAACAGAAGTGAATGAATTACAAACTTTTGTGTCAGCACGGTTCGGAACTAAGAAACTAAGCTTCTTCTAGCTAGGTCTCCACCACTTCAATCATCCACCAAAGTGAAGCTCATATAAGAGAGACAATGAGGTTCTCAATCAAGAAGGGAAGAGCTTGGGAGCTGAACAATGTGTTTAGAATTTATCCATATTAGCTTTGCTCTCAAACTCAATTTATCCATATTTATCCATGCAAAC
The DNA here is from genome assembly GCA_009831015.1 of Picea engelmannii. Taxonomy (NCBI): domain Eukaryota; kingdom Viridiplantae; phylum Streptophyta; class Pinopsida; order Pinales; family Pinaceae; genus Picea; species Picea engelmannii. The sequence goes on along the minus strand of ML827177.1, from coordinate 11,062 downwards.
TCAATGTGAAGTGAATAATTTATCCATATTAGCTTTGCTCTCAAATTTGAATTCTTCTCCCCTTTTCCATAGCTCGAATTTGGCCCATTTATAGCCTTCAAGTGGAATTGAAGGGTTGATTCAAAACGTTTCCAGTATATGGAAGGCCAAGGATCATAGATCTCATGATGTGACATGGAAACTCAACACCATTTTTTAATTTTGGGATCAAATCCCAATGTACACGGGCTGTAGTGGTGCAACCTACATATACACATGATGTAATATAGGTAGGGCATGTATATGTGGAAAAATAATGTTTTTAGCTCTGGAATTTGCAAAAGGGACTTCATGTCTACATAGGGAAATGGAAAAATGCCCTCTCTGCAAGCTTGCATGGGGTGAGGAAAATCTTTCTATAACACAAATTCAAGACTTAATAAAGGAAATTTACACTCGTCCTGAACAAAGGCCAACACGACTTTACTCCAGATTTACAACATTTAATTACAATAAAACACATTGATTTTTTTAAAATTCAAGGGAAAAATGAGCAGGATGACACCTCTGTACCTTCTTAAATGCGCGTCGATGTGTTTTCTTGCTGGCACATGCTGAGGTGGAGAGGATTCTCCTGCATCATACTCCACTGCTGGGAAAATCATGAGCTCCTCTGCTCTGCTGAATCCTCCTATATCCAAAACTTTTCTTTGGAGTTGTCCACCTGCTCCTCTGCTGAAATCCCCCTGTATCCAAACATTCTCTTAGGAGTTTTCCACCTGCTCCTCTGCTATGCTACTACTACTATTTCCCTACTTCTGTAGGTTCTCTTCTATTCAGCTTCCCTCTGTTGACTGCTTGTTGTGTTCACTCCAACATCAACTTCCTTATATCCTCTATCACCTCATCCAACTAACTCATGTGCTGGCTCTTCTTTTGCATCCTGCTTTCCTATTGCATCTTCTCTTTACATAGTTCAATGGGAAGATCGATCTGATATCCCATGATGATTTCATCTCTTGTGGCCTCTACTTCCCACTCCATTGCAGGTTCAACTTCTGCAACCTCCTCACAAAACTTCTTCCCAACTGTCTCCTCTGATAATTTAACTCACGCCATCTCCTCTTCCATCTCTTACGTTGGTGCAACTATAGCTTCATCCAAATGATCCTCCTGATATAATTCTTCTTCACTTTGCATGATTGTGTTCTCTTGGCAGTCTAATTCTGTGTCTAGATGGCATAGCCAATCCTCCAACAATTTTAATTCTTACTCCCATGGAGTGAACATGTCATTTGAATTCTCCTCTTCTTCTACTACTAGGGAAGAATTCAGTATCTGCTCCTTCTCCTCTATGAAGGTATCAATTGGTTGTCTTCCTTCTGCACTCTCAACACATGCTCTAGCCTCAACTTGGTTGCTTGGTAGGAATATTTAAATTCCCCCAATGTTTAAAATGGATTTATGATTCTCTTTTTTCAGCACACCTTGTTGATATGAAGTCACCTTTGAGATCTTGAGACTCTCAGACAATCTCATTTTATCTGCCTTTCCCACTTGACAACCTGGGATTTCTCCTCTGCCCTCCTAGAAGTCCACTAGATCTCTTCTTTATCTCTCTTCATTTCCCACCTGAAAATTTTAATTTTCACTTCTACCCTCATGGAATCTCATGAGATCTCTAACTGATCTCTTCTCCTCCTCATTATTGAGGTTCTCTCTAACTTCTAGCTTGCAAAATCAAACCTCCTCCTCCGTGTCACTGAGGTTTTCAGCATGCCTCAACCACCTTCTCAAATTATGTCGCTTCCTCCTGGACAACAACTATTGGTTAGGCCATCTTGATCTCCTCCTTAAGGGCCACTCATGCCTCCATCCTCCTTGTGTTTCTTCCTGCATATTCAAAATCAACTTCTCCATTTATTCTGTTGTCTCATCGAGCTCTTTATCCATATGTACTTTCTTCATCTGTTAGTGGTCTTTTCCTCAACCACGCCTATGGCCTTCAGTAGCCATATTTGTCTTCCTTCATCCCTCTTGGATTTCGGTTGATTACTATGCAATTGAGAGCACTTCCATATTTTTCCTGCATCCCACCTAGTTGTCTACTAACTATTGCACACTTGAAAAAAATCCTCTATAGAGCATTAACACTCTGCCTTCTCACCTTTCTTGTTGTCTGCAAGAAAAAACACATTATGATACCACCTGATAGTATCACTCTATCTCCTTGACCTTCTGCCTACAGGACCCAAATTCTAGGCTTTCATGCCACTTGCTGCAAACCCCCCTCTTCCTCATGGGGTTGCACGACCTCCCAGTCTAGGATCGTTCAAGAACTAGAGTCATATTGACTCTTAGGACCCTTGTTGGACCCCAAAACCTTTTCCATAGGCCTCTATTTTCTTCCTCCATACTTGAAACAATGAATGGGGATCATCAACCCTTCACAAAGTCCTTCTAATAGAACTTGTTCCAATCATTGGGAAATTCTGATGATAACTGAGGAATTCATGACTTTCTTACTTCACCTGATGCATGCCTGTGCTCACCCGAACCTCTCGAGAACTTTCTCTAAGCCTTCGTGCCCTCAAATTCAAATTTCAATCTCTAGCACTTTTTCCTCCAACGACGATAACATATGACCACGAGATATGACTAGGCACCAGCCAAAAGGTGCTTCAGAGCTCTGAGATCCAGTTGTTTTCAATTGATAACACACCAATTCTCCCAAACTCTGAACTGGAGAAGTTCAGAACTGACGTGAGAGAGATCAATGGTCCCTGGTGTTATCACTCCAAGGAACTCTTTGGGGTTGTAAACCAAAGATGCTTGGTAACTTATAAATGAAATGGTTTTTGGTATTTTTATAGATGGATCAATGAGATAACAAATTATAACTCAGTAGTCAGACTTTAAATGGGTAATCAAAACAAACAGAGCTCTCATGAAACAATAATCAGATGACAAATTTAAATGGATGAGAATACAGAGTTACTAAACCAAATACAATATGTAGGGTTTATAAAACTGTGTAAAACAATCTTAAGTAAACTATGAGCTGACTGGTGAGATGACAATCACTGCAGCTAAAACAGTTTAATTAAAATAGAGGAAGACAGGTGATAAAATCTGATATTGTAGCAGAGAGAAATCTAGCTTTTTGCATTAGCATCAAAAAATCTATTTACATAGCATAAGAGTATCTGAAATCGAACCCCCAAATTCATGTTCCTTCTGTAGCTTTATAGCTTAACAATTCAGTTATTAGATCCTAAAACTATGGATCTGAATTTCCGTAAATAGTAAACAAACAGTATTTACAAATAAAATAGGAATATATCCTCAAATAAGGTAAATCTTTATCTACTAGCCCTCAAAATGTGGTTGAAATCTGATGATGTGTAGCTCAGCCTCCCAAGGCTCTCTGAAATTCGAATTATGTGATGTGGCTCCCAAAAACTTGAAATTCTGCCTCTTTTAAAGATATTAAATGACATTTGTACACCTTTTCTTCTCTTCATTTTCCAAAAGTGGTTGATTATATAGATTTGATAATTCATTAATAAAGCCTTAGAAGAGGTTTCAATTCATTCTCATGAAAAATTTACGATCTGGGAAAAAACCATAACATTCTGGTCGTGACAGGCTTTCAACAACTTATTTACCGAAAAATCCGCTCCTAAGCTGCTGAAAGGCGGCACTTTCAACAACTAACTAGCAAATTTTTTGGCGAATTAGCTGATGAAAAGAGCAGATTTTCAAAATCAAATTTCTTGGTCATAGAAAATCCGCTTTTCATGCCTGAATAGTCGATCGACATCTAGAGAATCTAAGATTTCCAATGGTGTTTTAAAATCTTCATTTGGAGCTTGGTAAGGGATTGAAAAGTTCCCTGGAAGTTTAAAAATCATTCTTTCCATTTGCAATTCAAAACCCCAAACAGTTCTGCACACCAAACACTGTGATATGCTATTGGGCCGAGGTCTTGCGTTGGTGAAAATACTCGGTTCTGCGCTAATGGATTTGAACTTTCCATCCCCAACGCCATGATTGTGGAGCATGATTTTCTGAACCAGATCCGATTTTTAATCCGATTTGGACGTGCAACTCGAGTTTTCCTGATTATCTACTTTCACCAGCGCGTCCTTCTTGATTGCATGACGTGAGTTGATCACATCATCATTTGATTTTTGAAACATGGATAAGCGCACATGATTCCCGCTTTCTCTAAACAATGGCCCATGGAAAACGCCCCTTAGCTGTTGAAACTTATCGCTTTCATCAGCGCACAATCCTGTAAGAACTGCTCCTTAGCTGTTGAAATTCATGACTTTCGCCAGCGCACAACCCGCGACAATGCTTCTTTGGATATTTGAAAATTAACACTTTCACCAACACACGGACCTATGAGAGATGCTCCTTAGCTTTTGAAAGTCGCCACTTTCACCAGCTAACACTCATCTTTTAAACACACGTTAGCTGTTGAAAGAATTTTAGGAAAATTTTAAAGAGAAGACCTTTATGGGTCATCTTATTTCTAAGACAAAATTTAAAAACCTAAGTCTTGCAACTTGAAAGACTCAAAATCAATTTGAGAAAACTACCAATAGCCATGCTATCTACCACAAAATGCGACCATAGGGACAGGTTCATTTTGGGAGCTAACATTTGGCTCCAACTGTGATGGGCATCTCCCTGTGAGGTGACCAAGAACCTAGTAGTTTCAATAGGCTTTAGCATTGGGCATGGAGTCATCTGGTCTGTGAAACTGTTCTTCAGCAAACCTGTAGTTTGACTGTAGCTTGCATGTAACCTGCCTGTGACCTGTCTTTCTTATTCATGAAATCAACAACTGAAAAAGATCTCATTTTCTCGTATGGAAACCTTATTCCTCTGCCTATTCCTACACTAACCAGCTCTGCCATTTGTTAAGTGAATGTTGATTTCCATATTAGCCATCCAAGCAATTTGAACACTGAAGAAATCTTGTCTTTATTACTGATCAGCAAATGATGTTGAACATGCAACCACAGTGACAAGGAGATTTTTAGGAAATCATACTTACTCAGAAACACTGCTAAGAAAATCTGAAATTTTTAGGTTCTTTGAAAAGTATAGATCCATGAAAACTGCTACTGGATCCTTTAAAAGAAAATAAGAAACATGTTGCTCCTCGGGAAAAAGATGCATGTCCATGGTAACCTCTTGCTCAACCATGATTGTTTCTCTACAAGAGGACTGATCATCTTCTTGTCCTCTTGAGATTAGTGATTGATCATTAATGATTGTAACTTCCCTCTCAGACAAATGCACACAAGATGATGAAAGAATAAGTTTTACATCATATGCATTTTGATCAACTAAAAACATGTAGTTGCTTGTATAATCATTGGTTATCATAGGCTCATTCTGATTTACAAACTGATCATAAACTTCATAGTCATACCTGTCTCTGGAATACTCTGCACATACTGAAGAATCTGATTCTGAACCTGAAATGTACGCACCTTCAGGTTGTTGTCCCTTATCTGTTTCATACTTACTGTTTTCTTCAGAACAATCCTCAGCGGATGATGATAGAGAATTGTCTCTGGAGTACTCTAAAACTGTTGGAAAATTCAGATCCGAATCTAAAAAGAGCTCACATACCCGCTGATGTTCTAAAACTGTTTCAAGCTCATAACTCTCATGCTCAGAATATGAAGTATACTGACATTCTGCTTGCTCATGCACCTGCAAATTTTCCAAGAAATCTCGATTTCGGATCCTTCGGGAAAGATGAATGTTTTCCTTGACTTCTTGAGCATCTTCAAACAACTGGGTGAGGGATGAAGACTTCCGTTCTAGCAGAAGAAGGACAAGATCTGAATGAAGACCCATGACATAATATATCATGGAAGTTGTCTCTGTAGGCCTGACCTCCAAAGGCATGTCATGATAAGCACGGTAAAACCTTCAGTTGAAAATAGGTAGGGCTTCATCCTGCTCTCGTTTCAAAGCATAGAAATCAACAGGATAGGAATCTAAAGATTTGTACTTGCCCCAATAATTCAGGAAAAAATTAGAGAATTCGGTCCAAGAGCCAATTGAATCAGCTCTCATACTTTTAAACAATGCAACATTATCTTTGTTCAGAGACTTTGAAAACATTCTCATGATCACATCTTCATGTGCAATTGAAAAACGATCAGCAAAATCCAAAAAGGATTCCACGTGTCTCTCGGCTGAAGCTTGATTCTCTCCGGAAAAACAAGGAAGATATCCATAACAGTCA
>ML827176.1:92813-104546 GCA_009831015.1 Picea engelmannii | reverse complement strand
TATATATATATAATTTTAAAAGGTGAAGGAGGGGCACGATGTTATGAAATCGTACGAGTTGTACGATTAATGTGAGGGAGGGGGACAAGCGTGTCAGGGAGGAGACAGAGGTGTCGGGGGGGATCAGGACGAGGGGACAGGACGAGGTGAGGTGAATAGGAGTTGTCGGGTTAGGAACAGGACATGACGAGGGAAAGACGCGGGGTGTGAGTTAGAGCGGTCTGCGGGGTATGTTCAGGGGTTGTCGGCTGGCAGATGGTGGCGATTGTGCGGGAGTGTTGGGGAAGTGGGTCGGAAAGGTGAGGGTTTGCGGGAGTGGGTTTACGAGATAGGAACAGGGGGTGGGTGGGGGTTAGGAACAAGGATGGGTCGGGGGACGGAAGTGGTGTCGGGTGGGACGGAGGTGGGGTTGTTGTTGTGTGAGGGCGCGGGGGTTGTGTGAGGGCGCAAAACATCAATAGTCGTTATTATTTAATCATTATCTTATTAATATCTACTTTATATATATATATTTATGTTCATAACATTGATCATATGATGAGTTAAAACTTGAATAACTTGACCAATGACTTTGTAAAGTCCACCTTCTTGAGCTCCGATTTTCATGGCCGAGCTCATACTTTCATTTGAGGGCCACATAAGAGCCTTTCCTTTGGAGAAGGCTACTGAGTACCCTTTACTTTCTAGAATTGCAATTGAGATAAGATTTTTCTTTAATCCAGGAACATAAATAATTTCTTCAATATGAAATACATTACCTGACTGAAGCTGAAAGGATGTCGATCCAAATCCTTTGATGGCATAGGTGCCATCATCACCCAATTCTACCTTCACATTGAACTTCTTATCTCGATAGTTCACAAGGTTCTGTTTGAACCCTGTCATGTGCTTGGAGGCCCCGCTGTCCACTAACCAAACTTCTTCCGATTTGGTGACAATACCGGAGAGAGATGAAACAAAATAACTTTCTTTGCGTTGTTCTTGTTCTTTAGTAGCAACTCTGGTTCTCCTCCTTTGAGGCTCTTCTTCCTTAGTTGCAACTGAAGCATGGAACTTGCCTTTCCGTTTCTGTTGTGAAGGAGGGTTCCTGCAGTCTTTTGCATAACGACTTAGCCTTTTATAGTTAAAGCATCTTACTTTAGACAAATGAGAGTGAAAGTGAGAGTTCTTACCTTTTCCTTTGTGCTGAGAAGATCTCTTCCACTTCTTGGCTTTGACTGAAAGAGCATGGTCTTTGACGGTTGAGGGTTCATTTATGCTTTTAAGTCCAGTAAATCATGCCATAATCTCTCAATGTTGGGTTGAACTTCTCTTCCATTGATCGATGAGAGAAATGTCTCCCATGAATCGGGACGACCATTTACTGCTGTTTGTACAAGGTCATCATCATCCACTGCAACTCCAATTGCTGCAAGCTGATCTCTTGTTTGGGCAATTTTGGAAAAGAAGGTAGAGATAGTTTCATCCTTCCCCATTTTTAATGTATGTAGTTGTTTCTTCAAAATCCTTTTTTGAGTTGGGGCCTTCTTTTCATATAGATTGCTAGGGCATGAAAGCATTCCTTAGCTTTCCTTAGATGAGCAATAAGAGGCATCATGCTGTCGTTAACTGAGTAAAAAATAACCCTCTTGGCTTTGGTCTGCTTCTTCTTATAGGCTGCTCTTCCTGCATTTGAAGTAGGTTCTTCCATCACCCTGGTAACCAACTCATCCAAGTCACCTTCTTCTAGGATATTAAAAACCCTAGCCTTCCAGGCATTGAAGTTTGAAGCCCCTTCAAGCCTATCTTCTGCTTTGACTGAAGATGGAGCCATACTGAAAACAAGATCTGATATAAAACACGCTTATTGCTGATCTGCAAAACAAACCCTTAGGTGTGGATCTACGCAGGCTCAAAAGTCTGCCACAATTGAGCTCTTTTCATGCCCTAAGCTTTGATTCCATGTTAGAAATTAAGGGCAAACTAGTAACAGAAATATCCTTTAATATTTTATTTCCTATTGTAGTTTTGAATTAGGAATAAATTCACAAATATTGATGTAAAACCAATAACATAAAAATTCAGATGTAAAACTAATAACCAATAACATAAATAATATAATGGATCTGAATATTTCCTTAGAAAAAACAAGGAACAAAATTACCCGATTGTCCTCTTTTCTGTATGCTCAGAAAAAGCTTGAAGGGTCATGGATCAAATCCTCAGGGGTAGATCTCATCGTGGACCAACAGTCAAATTTGCCAAGAAGAACTTTAGGGAGAAAATCAGAAAAACAAGCAACGCTGAAGGAAAGGGCACCATTGTCCAAAAAGAAACCACTAACAACCTTGGCAAAGACTGCCCAAAACAAAAACTGCGATAGTGATAACAACAGTTAGAGGATTGCCCAACAAAACCTATTAGGGCCAACAAACACAGGTCACCATAAAGGGAACAAAGGCAGCACTAGAAATAGGACAACAACAACAACTAGTGTACCAGCAGTGAGATAGTAGCAACATTAACAAGGAGACAACTGCAACACAAAGTATAGGTGACAGTACCAACAAAAGGACAATTGTAGGATGGAAAATACCCTTAGGGGTTGGCAACAACAATAGATAGGAGGGATAAACCCTTGGTGGCAATCCCAAACAAGCTGCACCACTTCTAGAGAGCCGCAACACTATATAGGCAACCTAGGAGGGAGCTGTACCCTATACCAACAACAAAAGAGGGAACCGCCCCACATACCAACATCCAAGGAGGGAGCCGCACCACATACCAGACTAAACAAGAAGGGACCGCACTACACACCAGCGAAATTTCAGACCAAGAAGGCCACACCTAAACTCAACAAGACCAATCAAGGAGGCAACAACAAAATTTCAAGCCAAGATTTAGCTTGGAGGAAGAGGAATGAATGTGATAGTGAGAGGAGAGGTCTCTCCCTTATATAGTTTAGGTAGGTAGATTAGGGTTAGCAAAATAGCCCTAATTTTGGGGTTAGGTTAAAACCCAACAATTAAACAAAATTAAAAATAATCAAATAAAATAATTAATATTTTAATTATAAAATATTAATTTGAATAGTCAACAAGTCAAGGTGGCTAGCAAAGACCCACACCACATAAACAAAGGAGAACGTGGCTCAAACAAGGGGAAGCAACAATAACAAGACAAAGTCAAGGGGGTCTTCTTCAATGGAAAAATGTCCACAAAGGTCTCATGATATAACTTACAAGCTTTTATCATCCCAACATAAGAGGAAGGTCAATGATGTGATCATGTCCTTCTTCTTAACTGTTCCTAGGTCTCATGGACCATCCCGGGAGAGAAGAAGATCACACATCATCTCGACTTGGTACTTAACCAAGAAACGACTTGGTACTTAACCAAGAAACGACTTGGTCCCAGACCAGGATACCCCAGAATGTGTCTGGGGGCCCTAGATCACCACTAGGGTCTTATCCACCAAGGTACACAACCAAAGATCAATCCAAGCACCGAGCAAGGATTCCCTGGAACACATCCAAGGGCCCTAGAACACATCTAGTGACTTATATCATCAAACTGCTTGGTCCTTGACCAAGAGCCCCAACAACACACCGGGGGCCCTCACTATGGTCTTTTGCCATGGCTCTAATTGTTTGGTCCCAGACCCAGAACCCTAGGAGTGTACTGGGGGCCCTAGATCTCAGCTAGGGTCTTTTCCATCCTCTCGGAGAATGGCTCTTGCAGCTGCTTAATTTTAACAAAAGGAAAAATATTTATCCTCTTATCAATGTTATCATTGTGATAAGATGGGACACATTGCTAAGAATTGTCCTGCTAGAAGGGAAGAATTCAAGAAGAGAAATAACAAAAGACATCATGCCTATGCAGCTGAAGATGATGAGCCACCCAAGAAGTTAACTAAAGAAGAGATTGAAGAATAGGTTTTGTTTTCCGCTCTCTCAGGATCTGTGACACCTCGAGATGATACTTGGCTCATAGATAGTGGTGCCTCTAAACACATGACATGTCAGAAAGACATTCTCTCTAGCCTTATAGAAAAGGACTTCCCCCAGAAAGTTTCACTTGGAGATGATTATCAGTGCCCTATCAAAGGAATGGGAGAATCCACCTACAAACTTGATTCAAGAACTCCGATGAGAATGAATGATGTACTCTATGTACTAGGTTTCAAAAAGAACTTACTTTCTATTTCATCCCTAGATAAGAAGGGTTTCAGGGTTGCATTCATAGATGGTGAAGTTCGTATGTGGTCTAAAGGAAAAACTATAGAAGATGCAGTTGTTATTGGAATAGAAGAAGGTGGTTTGTACAAGTTAAAAGGTCACTCAGATGTTGCCTTGACTCACTCTATTGAAACTCCCTATGAACTTTGGTATATAAGACTAGCTCACATCAAAGACAAGCCTTACCATATGTGAGCAAGGTAGTTACAGGATTACTAGAACTAAAGGTTGATCATGAAGGTGTATGCAAGGGATGTGCACAAGGAAAGAACTTAAAGAATCATTTTCCAAAGAGCGACAATAAAGCAGAAGGAATCTTGGAACTTGTCCACTCAGATGTATGCGGTCCAATGCTATCAACCTCTCTAAGCGGGTATGTATACTATGTATCCTTTATTGATGATTACTCTCGTAAGACTTGGGTTTATTTCTTGAAATCAAAAGATAAAGTACTTGGAAAGTTCAAGGAATTCAAAGCCTTGGTAGAAAACATCTCCGAAAGGAAAATCAAGATACTCAGGTCAGACAATGGAGGAGAGTACACTTCAAATGAATTTGGAAGTTTTTGTAGAGATGATGGGATTAAGAGGGAGCTTACCACTCCCTATAATCCTCAACAAAATGGTGTAGCGGAAATAAAGAATAGAACTATTATGGAAGCAGTAAAGACTACGATTCACGATCAAGATCTTCCAATGCACTTATGGGCTGAAGCAACAAGAACAATAGTATATGTCCAAAACAGATTATCCCATTGTGCAAATGGATTCAAAACTCCCGAAGAAATGTTCATTGGAAAGAAGCCATAAGTAAGCCATCTCAAAATATTTGGTTGTCCAGTATTTGTACACATTCCAAAAGGAAATAGAACTAAGTTGGATCCTTCAGGAAAGAAGGGAATATTTGTCGGATACTGTGAGGTCTCTAAGGCCTTCAGAATTTACATACCAGGTTACCATCATATTGAGATCAACAAAGATGTAACGTTTGATGAAGATGAAACACTCAAAAGATCAAGGAAATGCTAGCTTGAAGAAGTATATGATGAACCTGTAGCTCCCAGAGTTGCTGAACCCGTGAAGGAAGTTACAGTTACCCCTAATGATAAGATTCCAGAAGATTGTGATATGATAGAATCTCAAGAACCTCCCCGTATGACAATCTCTCACAAGAGAAAGCCAGCTTGGGCGAGAGAACTTATTCAAGATGCAGAAAAGTATGGTGTACCAAAAGGAACCATAAGACAAAGTAAGAAGCCTAAGCCATTCTCCAGCTATATGGCCTTGATGTGTGATCTCGTAGAGAAGGAACCTACTTGTTTTGAAGAAGCTGTTCAAGAGAAAGAATGGATGGACTCCATGACAGAAGGATACCAATCCATTATGAAGATTAAAGTTGAAGATAGAAAGACTCGTGTCTGCAGGTTGAGGAAAGCTCTGTACGGATTGAAGCAAGCTCCTAGAGCTTGGTATGGCAGAATTGATAGTTTCCTAACGAGATTGGGCTTTACCAAAAGCATAGCTGATCCCAACCTTTACTTCAAGGTTATGAATGATGAGCCAGTTATATTACTACTATATGTGGATGATTTATTCTTGACAAGAGAAGAAAAGCTCATCACAGATTGCAAGAAGAAGCTCGTTGCAGAGTTTGAGATGAAAGATCTAGGCCCGATGCATTATTTCTTAGGTCTTGAAGTTTGGCAGAGCCCAGAGAAGATCTTCCTTAACCAAGGGAAGTATGTAGTTGAAATACTAAAGAGATTTTACATGTTGGAATGTAAAGCCATGAACACACCCATGGAAATGAATTTGAAGCTCCTGGTTGATACTTCGTCAGACTTGGTTGATGCTACTCTATACAGACAAATTATTGGATCATTGATGTATCTGACGAATACCAAGCCAGATATATGCTTTGCTGTGAACACCTTGAGTCATTATCTGGTGGAGCCCAGATGTGTTCACCTTTTAGTTGCAAAGCATGTGATGAGATACCTTAAGGGTATGTTGGATTATGGTCTTTGTTATACTGGAGATCATGACTTCAGACTGTATGGTTATGCTGATTCAGATTGGGCTGGAAGTGGTTCAGACAGGAAGAGCACTTCAGGATGTTGTTTCAGTTTGGGGTCAGCCATGACTTCATGGCAAAGCAGGAAGCAATCCAGTATTGCTCTCAACACGATTGTTGGCATAGGGGCAGACCCAGGGTTCAGCTCCAAGAGCGCACCAACAAGCCCTAACTACTGGCCCTTTCGATTACGCCTGCGAAGCAGATGCAGTCTCACCCGAAGGAGCTATCGGGGGGTTGCAGGACAGAGATGTCTACAACCAAGAGAACTATCAAGTGGATCCAACTCTAGAGTAATACAGCATGCATATATCACTTATCAACTTAGATCTATTCCACACATCTATTAGATCTACCACAGTAATGCAATAACAGTATATCCAGGCAAAAGAACATAGCATCAATCACATACACAAGACAAGATATACGTGGTTCACCCTCTCTCTAGGGCTACGTCCACAGAACTGTGCTTTATAATGTATTAAGATGAAGCATACAGTTCTTATCTGTGCTCTTAGCTAACAAATCTTCTCTCTTCTTCTCTCTATCTCTTCCCTTCTTTCGCACCCAGCTGCAGGGTGGATCTTCGCACCCAGCTGAAGATCTTACAATACCAGAAGGCTCTCGTACTCAACACTTATCTCTCTCTCTCTCAATATTGCTCAGTCAATCACACAATGACAAAACCAACAACAATGATCCTAACATCAACAACCCAACCCAGGTCCTTTAGACCTCTATTTATGCATTACAATAGCTCACCGACATCCTTAGGTCGAAACCTAGGTGTCACAAACCCTAGATACTAAAACCCTAGGTGTCTAAAACCCTAGGTCAGCTTGTCCTGCGGTTTCAGGGCTTCGCCAGCCTGTCTTTCCTTCCTTCTCGTGCAGTGCTCCAAAGCATCCAACGGTGGCTTTTTCCGCTTGCTAAGTTGTCCACAATCCTTCTTCCTTGCTGATTTGTCATCCTCGATCTCCTCATCCAACGGCTTGCTTCCTTTTACTTCGCTCTATCTTTTCTGCTCTTTTGCTCACTTCGACCTAGTAACAGTCACTGTGTCTTCCGCGCAGTTCACATTTTGCCTTTTCTTTCTTGATCTTCACTTATTTCCATAACCAAGGGCCAACAAGCCCCCAACACTCACCTGTGACTTGTCCCAAGGCACTTCAGATCTGATTCTTCTGTTTTACTTCGACTTCAGACTACGGAGTGCAACCTTTGCTTTTTGCTCTATGACTCGTCTCCTTCCTTCCTTGTGCAGTCTGTCTTTTCTGTGTCTGGTACCCAGTTTCAACTGCACCTGGTACCTAGACCCTTTTCCTTATGCTTTTACGTAGAGCTGCGAGGCAGCTGGTTGTCATAGTACAACTTCAACCGACTCTCGTTCACTAATCCTTCCTTCCATTCTCCCTTAAAAGTCTTCAACTGCGCAACTCTTCCTTCTGTAACATAGGTGATCTCATATGGCTCGAGCCAATGCGTTCTGAACTTCCCAGGATGTTTTGTGAACTTACTATCATATACTAGTACTAGATCACCCCTTCTTCTTGATGTGCCTGTCATGATAGGCCTTTTCTTTTTCCTTTTGCACCTGCTGATGGAATCCTGCAATAAATTTGTCTTCTTCGAGTTCGATCAACTGTGCAAGCCTCTCTTGAACAACACTAGTGTCATCCATATCTGTAAAGGCAACAATTCTTAGGCTTGGTACCAGGTATTCCATCGGGACGACGACTTCGAGACCATATACCAACTTAAAAGGGGTCTGCATTGTTAGCTTCTTGCAAGTGGTTCTATAGGCCCATAGTACCGCTGGTACTCTTAAATCCCAGTCATCCCTGTTCGCACTGAAAATCTTCGTCAGCGCTGTCTCCAAAATCTTGTTGAATGCTTCCACTGTCCCATTTGCTTGTGGATGGTAAGGCGTGCTCTTTTGATGGATGACTATAAATTCCTCAGTCAGGGCTTCAATTGTTTTATTTATGAAATGTGTGCCTTGATCACTCATAAGGATCTTTGGGCATCCAAACCTAGTTATGATGTCATCAAATATGAAGCGCGCAACTGTAGTTGCACTACAATCCTTAACTGCTCTTGCTTCGGCCCATCTGGTCAAGTACTCTGTCGCAGTGATTATGTATCTGGCTTCTGTGCGCTTTCCTGGTGGGTTTATAGGTGCCACGAAGTCAATGACCCATTTCTTGAATGTTTGTAGGGTCAACTGTGGTGCTAATGGCATTTCATCTCTTCTGGACGGTTTCCCAACTCTGTGGCATACATCGCAGGCTCTGTAATAGTCTTTAGCATCTTTGTGTAAGGTAGGCCACCAAAGGCCAACTCTAAGCACCTTCTGCGCGGTTGCTTTCCCTGCGTAGTGTCCTCCTGCGATGCCTTCATGAGCTTCCGCAAGGATCATCGATCGTTCTTCCTCCATAACAGATCTTCTCAATATCTCATCAGGTCCCATCTGTTAAAATATTGTGTAACTGGAAAGAATATTCTTATCCCCTTTTGTGGATAAAGATAAAATATATTTATTATTGATTAGATCAATCCCCTTTTGTCGATTGATCATGTCAGGTATTGTAAATGACCAAATCCCCTTTTGCGGATTGGTCAAACCCTAATTGTAATAGGCTAAATAAGAAGTCGGCCCCAGAATATATTAAAGAGGCCCCCAAATATATTAAAGGTGGTTATAACCACCCAGAAGAAGAAGTCGGCCCTGGCAGTGAAGAGACACTTCCACACGTGCCAGAATTGTATAAATAAGAGAGGCCAGCGCCTCATTTACACACACACCCAGCTCACTCATCTAGTGCACAAGTTTTGAAGGAAGCTGCAGTTGTCGGTTGCCGGAAGAAGGAAGAGAGAGAGGCGTGTTGCTCAGTGTTGGATATTCTCTGTTGTCTGGTTCATTATCTTGGCATTGTATTGGCTATCTATATTAAGGAAGTTTTGCTGGGTTTTCTTCCCCTTGAGGGTTTCCCAGGATAGATGCTTGTGTACTCTTGTGATGGTGTTTCTCTCAGTGATCCTGTCTATGCTATTGTTATCTAGTAAATTGAAAGTAACCTAATAATAACAGAAA
The DNA here is from genome assembly GCA_009831015.1 of Picea engelmannii. Lineage (NCBI taxonomy): Eukaryota > Viridiplantae > Streptophyta > Pinopsida > Pinales > Pinaceae > Picea > Picea engelmannii. The sequence continues at coordinate 95,159 of ML827176.1, read as the reverse complement.
CTTTAACATGGTATCAAAGCTAAGCTGAAGAGAGCATCTTTCACAGGAAAAAGAAAAACATCACTGTTGCCGTACATGAAAATTAGGGCTTTTTATTGAAGAAGGTTTTCAGCCCCAAATCCATCTAGAAAGGTGTGCCCTACTTCAAGGAACATTTTGGCATCTTTAGCACATTTTTTCAGTGGCTAGATCTCCCGGAAAGTGAAACCCTAGTTTTCACAAAGTACCAGAAAACCAGAAGAACTGGTGTACCAGAAAACCAGAAGCACCAGTCCAGAAATCCGTAGATCAAGTTTGGAGGGGTAAAAGTTGGATTTTCTGAAATCTAAACACACCAGGCTACTTGCCTCAGTCCAACGCATCTTTTGGTGAGTTCAGTTTTCAGATCGAAGTAATTTGATTTTTTTTATTATTTCTATGGCCCAGAGGGCTAGGGTTTCTATTGCAAGAAACAATGGCTACCAACATGAGGGTAGAAGATAGGCTGGAAGGATCTAGAAACTTCAGATCTTGGAAGCATAGGTTGCAGATGAATCTAGACGAGAATGATCTCCTAGAACATGTTACAGTAGGTGTACCAGAACCAAATGAAGCAGAGCAAAAGACCAAGCATAAGAAGAATGAAAAGAAAGCAAAGAGAATCGTGTCAGATTCAGTAAAGGATCACTTGATCCCTCATATATCTGAACTACAGACAGCAAGGCAAATGTATGAAGCACTCAACAGATTATATGAAAGCAAAGACATCGGCCAGAATCTTACCTTAAGAAATCAACTTCGTAATATGAAGATGGAAAACTCAGAATCTGTCACATCCTACCTTATGAGAGTTTCTCAGATCAGAGATCAGCTTGTACTTATTAGAGATGTCATTAGTGACAAGGAGCTTGTAACCACAACCCTAAATGGGTTTCCAACATTTTAGATTCCTTTTGTACAAGGAGTGTGTGCAAAAAGCAAGTTACCCAAGTTTGATAAGTTATGGGTAGATTGCACACACGAAGAATCTAGACTTGCAGACCAACAAAAGAGATTAATTGTCGATGAAGAGGAAGCTCTTACAGCTCAAAAGAACAAAATAAGTTCCTCCAGGAAGAACAATAAAGAAGCTAACTCCGTAAGAGTTCCAAACAAGAAGAAAGATGTTTCTAAGATTAGATGCTACAACTGTCAAAAGTTGGGACACTTTTCCTATGACTGTCCTCAAGGAAAATGACAAAGAAAGTATCAAGCACATGTGGCAGAATAAGAGGAATCTCCTCCCTCAAAGAAAGCTTTAGCAGAAATGAAGGATTATGTACTTTAAGTTAAAGATAGTTGATTTGAAGAAAGATAGCAAATGGTGGAGTCCGTGGAGTCTCCCCACACAAAAACAAAAGATAAGTATTCATGTTTATTTTTAGTATCTTGTTTATCTTAATACTTTATCATTACAAGTTAGATTTTTGTGAGAATGTGAATTAACCTCGTTTTATTTCAGTGTCTATGCAGACTTATGAAGGAAGTATCAAAGAAGAGGATGAAGAAAGAGATAAAATATTTATTTCATGTATGATCACTCATGAGAGTGACAAAGAAAGCATACTGTAAGTAAGTTTACAAGTCTCAGAAGAAAGAACTTATGCCGTGACTTGCAGAAGTTAGACAACACGAGAAGGATGTATGATATGGTGACAGTCAGTAAAGACTAGACAATATCCAGTGTTTATATAGGAGCAGGAGGCTCCTAAAGATGCAGAACATAAATATTCAAGATGAAGAAAAAGATGGATACTCAAATATAGTGGATGAGATGTAGGTAACTACAGGTTGCTCCAGTACCGTTCTTATAGATGCAGAGGGAGTAGGTTGATCCAGTATGAAGACAGAAAGAAAGAAATATTCGAACTCAAGAAGGCACCCAGGATATTACAGAAGAAAACTTCAAGGATGATGACTAGAAGCTATTAGCTTGGTGCAAGAGGGAGCTATGTCTCCGAGTTCGAAATGAAGGATCGTGATTTGATGCGGTTAGAAAAGCAGATGGATGGTGCCCAGATATTTTGATCAAGATGAAAGCTATCCAGTAGATGGATGGTGCCCAACAGATGGGTAGCATGGTATTATACCATTGAAAGATTTTGGACCATAAGAGATTTTTTAGATCCCATATCTAGACCTTCGTAGAGAAGGAATGAGCAATCCCACAGGTAGACCTTCGTAGAGAAGGAAGAGACCTTCGTAGAGAAGGGGAATGATAAATTTGCCAAGGTTGGCCTCTGTCCAAGTGTTGAGTTTTGGATACTCTAGGGACATGCTAGAATACCCTCGTAGAGAGGGGTGTGACCACCCTCGTAGAGAGGAATG